>CM030364.1:260658644-260669999 GCA_017893485.1 Hemerocallis citrina
AAGAGCAATTAGGACGCGTATAAACGAGGCAAGTAGAATTAGAGTTTGATTGAGATGGTGGAAGAAGGTGAGAGGAGATGATTAGAATGGAGGTTGGGAGGGAGATGGAGGAGGAAGAGAATAAGGGAGGTGGGTGGAGGTCGGGGCGAGGATAAAAGGAGAATGACGAGATGGCTGGAGACGAGTAGAGGTAGGAAGGCAAGAGGTTGAGCTGGTGGTGGTGGTTGAGATCAAGAAGGTGAAAGAGTGTGAAAATGAGAGGGTTTGATGTAAAAAATGAAGATAAAATTGAGCTGACAGAAAATGAAAGTAAGGGTATTTTCATCCAAAAAAATGCATATAAATGCACATAAATAGCTAACTAACGGAATAGTAGCAGCGAGATTAATAGGGCTGCAAACGAATAGAGCTATTCGCGAGCTATTCGGCTCGAGCTCGGTCAAAGCTCGGCTCGAGCCAAGCTTGAGCTCAAAAGTAAGCTCGTTTCGTAAACGAGCCGATCTCGAGCTTGGATTTTTTTTTTTTAAGGCTAAGCTTGCGAGCTATTCGGCTCAAATACAGTCAAAGCTTGGTCAAAGCTCGGCTCGAATCGAGCTCGAGCTCAAAAGTAAGCTCGTTTCGTAAACAAGCCGAGCTCGAGCCTCAAGGTATTCGGCTCGGCTCGATTGCAGCCATAGCGAGATAGTATAGCGGAAGAAGATTTTTTTTTATAGGTGATTACGCATATTAAAACAATGATAAGGCAGCTATTTTTAAAATGTAAACCTGCGCTCGCTTCTGATGGTCCCTTCTTTGGATCCATGCAGCAAGCTTTGGACTCTTCGCGAGTCATCTCTACTTCCTCTCCCCAGTCTTCTATTTTCACTCGCTTAGGATCCATCTTTCATACCCAATTCGAGTCACCATCCGACGCCGAATTGGTAGACCTAGCTCAGGATATGGGCTTCCGGATTAACTCAGATGATTCCCACCTATTGGTTTCCCTTCGACATAAGGAACGTTGTAGAGTCCGGGAGCACATGCAATTTAATGATTAGCATCTCTTGGAATATCCGGGGCCTCAATTGCCCCGTCAAAAAGAGAGCGATATATGAATTAATTGCTTCTTCCCATTGCGATCTCATTTCTATTCAAGAGTCGAAAGTCGACTCTCCCTCCCCTGGACTCTACAGATCATTAGGTGGTTCCATTCTCCCCAAGTGGATTTCTCTTGATGTGATTGGCTCTAAGGGAGGCATCCTTATTGGTTTTAAAGAATCGGTCTTTGCTCTGATCGCTATTCATCGTCTGAATTTTTTCCTTATCGTCATTCTGCACTGGGCGGCCATGGATTGTGACTTGACCGTGATCACGGTCTACGGGCCATCCTCTCCTCTGAATGGGCACCTATTCTGGACCGAATTCCAATCTTTACACTTTTACACTAGTGGCCGCTGCTTTCTTTGTGGTGACTTCAATGTTACCAGGTTCGCTTCCGAAAGGTCGAATTAGAATAACTCTTAACTCTCAATCTTGCTCCTTTAATGACTGTATCAGGGATCTTCAATTAACCGATCTTCCGCTTAACGGGAGATCGTTTACCTGGTCTAATCAGCGTCAACCTCCGACGCTAGCCAAGCTTGACCGGTTCCTCGTCTCACAAGCTTGGATCACCCAATTCCACAATTCTTTCTCTAAAGCCTTACCCAACCCAGCCTCCGATCACGTCCCTATCGCCCTCTACTCTAGTTTTCAGTTCACGCGTTTTCACAAATTCCGGTTTGAAAAATTTTGGTTACAAGACCAACTTTTTGTCAACCTGGTCAAGGAATGCCTGGCCTCTGTTACCGGCTCTTCCGGTCTGGGCAATATCCTTCTCAAACTCCATGCTATTAAACATGGGTGTAAGATTTGGCGTAAGGAAAGGCAACAAAACTTTATCTTTCTGAAATCCCTTCTCCTTACTACCATTGAAACACTGGATAAAATGGAAGAACAGGGCCCTTTGTTGGAATCCTTTCGCAATGAGCGTCGCGCTTGTAAGCGTGAATATGCCGACATTCTTTATCTAGATCATATCAAATGGGCTCAAAGGGCCAGGATCAATTGGCTTAAGGAAGGTGATGGCAATACCGCGTTCTTTCATAACTTCGCTTCCCACAGGCAACATTGTAACCATATTTCCTCTATTTGCGATAACGGGGTGGATCTTAACTATAACTCTGATATCCACCAAGCTTTTCTTTCGTTCTATAAAAGCCTTATCGATTCGCATAAGCAACGTGTTCTATCCCTGGACTGGGATCAGCTCTACGGTGCTCCAGCCGTAGACCTGTCTCCTCTCGAAGCTCCCTTCTCCCTGGAAGAGATCAAATCTGCTGTATTCGCTTTGAAAAGTGATGCAGCGCCTGGGCCGGATGGCTTTTCAGCCTTTTTCTTTCAAAAATTCTGGCCCTGGTTTCAGGATGATCTCCTTAAATTGTTTCAGGATCTTCATTAGGGCTCTTTTTCTTTTGACCGTATTAACTATGCGCACATCGTTCTCATCCCCAAACTAGCTGGAGCGCATGTTTTATCCAACTTTAGACCGATCAGCTTAATCAACACTACTTTCAAAATCATTATGAAAGTGCTCTCGGCTAGGCTTAGCGCGGTGATTCTGCCACTCATTGACTCATCCCAATCTGGATTTATTAAGGATCGTTTTATCCTGGATAGCGTAGCTTCGGCCCAATAAATTATTTCCCATTGCCATCATTCCAGATCGGAAGGCATTCTCCTCAAACTTGATTTCCAAAAGCATATGACAATGTGTGTTGGGATTTTCTCTTCGATATCCTCATCCATAGGGGCTTTGGCCTTAAGTGGATTGCGTGGATTAAATCCAGCCTCTTCTCAGGCATGTCCTCTATCTTAATCAACGGTTTGGAAGGGAACAAGTTTAAGATTAAATGCGGCCTCCGCCAAGGGACCCTCTCTCCTCCTTCCTGTTTTTCCTGGTGGCCGACGTTTTCAGTAAGCTTCTTCGGAATGCTTGCGAAGCGCAAGTCATTAAAGGCCTGGGTTCCTCCCCTCGCTTCAACGGCGTCCTTAACCTTCAATACGCTGATGACACTATTATTTTCACTAAACCTAGCGGTCACTCCATGCGTAATCTTAAGTTACTCCTTTATTTCTTTGAGATGGTGTCGGGCCTATCTATCAACTTCCAAAAATCTTCTGTCCTCTGGCTGGGAGGCTCTTCCAATCGTCAAATCGAGGCATCCAATCTATTTAATTGCCTAATTGCGTCTTTCCCTATCACGTACTTGGGTATTCCGCTTCGATGGGGCAAATTACATAAACCCGACTGGTTTCCGCTCATTGATAAAATTGAAGCCAGACTCAACGTGTGGTCAGGTAAATTGCTCTCCCGCGGAGGTAGATTGATCCTTCTCAACTCCGTGCTTTTCCGCAATCCCCCTGTATATGATGTCTTTCTATTATCTTCCCTCTTGGGTGATCAAGAGGCTAGACCAAATCAGGAGTAATTTTTTTTGGTCTGGATCCTCCTGTTTCAAGCTAGGTTCCCACCTATGCAACTGGCAACGCATCTGCTCCTCCAAAAGTAGTGGAGGTTTGGGGGTCTTAAACCTCAGGCAGCATAACATCGCTCTTTTAGGAAAATGGCTATGGAGATTTTAAAAACATAACCATTTACCGTGGATCCAATTCATCAAAAGTTCTTACTTTGCCTCTAGCAACTGGTGGGAATTTCACCCCTCCACTTACCGTTTCGCGTCCACCTTCTGGAAAGGGGTTTGGAAAGCGGCGGAGGCTTTCCAATGTGGTTTAACCCGTGTTTGTGCCGACGGTTCAAAGACTAAATTCTGGACCGATTTCTGGATCGGCAACTTTAAACTCTCTTCGGCTTACCCTCACCTATTTCGTTTGGCTGCCAACCCCACCGCTTCGGTGGCAGAGTCATTCACCCTGGTTAATTCTATTAAGGTCTGGACCATCCCTTTCTCTGAAGAGTTGTCCCCTCAAGCTAGCATCTCTTTTAATAATCTCATTTTAGATCTTAATCACTCGAGTGGCAGACGAATGAGGACGTCGCTTGGCGATGGACCTCAGCCGGGACCTTCTCAGTGAAATCCTTTTATTATTTTCTCAACTTTAGAGGAGTTCTTTCACCCTTCGCTAAATTCATCTGGGATTCCTGCGCTCCTCTCAAGGTTAAGATCACTTCGTGGCTAGCATTGAACAACAAATTGCTAACAGTGGAAGTTCTTAACAGAAGAAACTTAGCCTGGGGACAGCTTTGCCCCCTATGTTTGGTAGGAGGGGAGGACTTTAATCATCTTTTTGTACAATGCTCCTTCATCTCTCCTCTATGGAAAATTATTTCCCTCGCTTGGGAAAATCCGACTATTCCGTTAAACTTAGACTCGTGTTGGTCTGCACCGTGTTCACATCCTAAGTTTCGCAAAGGGTGGTTCCTTTCGATCCATATCATTATATGGATAGTTTGGTGGGAAAGAAACAATAGGTTGTTTAATCATAACCCTTCATCGATAGCATCTATTATTGACGAATTTATATTTCTTTTTAAATTCTGGTCATTGAAGTTAAAAGTGGAAGCTAGGAACTCTCTCTTTGCTCACAGATTAGATGAAGCTTTTCTCTGCCTTAGCAATCTTAATGCTTTATAATTTGCTGTTCTGCTTTTGATGATTTTCTCTATTTCCTGCAGGTTTGAGGACCATGCTGGTTTCTTTGCGTTGGGAAGATTATCTATCGGTCCTTACTGTTTTTGTGTATTCCGGTTGAGTTTCTTCTCACCGGTGGATGTAGTTTTTCGTTCTCCCTCTCTATCTTTTGTAACAGCTATTCTATCTTGTTGCTCGTTGTTGTTAGGCTGAACTCTAGTCCTATTATCTAGCGAGTTCAGCGACCTTTCTTTACCTATTTTGGCTGCTTTCTGTACGTGCCTTGGTGCCGTCTTTTGCCTTAGCGGTTTTTTCTTAGGGGCCTATGTGGATGTTTTATTAGGCTCTCTTAGAGACCTTTTGGATTATGGATGTTGGTTAGTTGTGTTTGCTATCTTTGTTCTGGATGTGTTGTTGTGGATGTTCTGTGCTTTTGAGGCAGGGTGGTTGGCTTGTTTGTTTGTCGGGCTATTTTGGAGGCTCCGTCTTTTGTAGGGGATTGTGTTCCCTCATCGTCTGTAGAGTGCTCTGTTTTAGCGGACCGGTAGCTCTTCTCTGGCTAACTTTGCGTCGATGGTTGATTTTATCTCTGCGGTTCGTTTTCCTGCGAGTCCCAGTGGCGCGCTTCATGGTTGTATTGCCGAGGGCGGGCGCCCTGGATAACCATTGCGCTGGGCTGGTCGCGTCGGTCTATCGGCCTTCCTTTTCGTTTCCCATAGTTTCGTAGGTCCCATTGCTGCTCGTCGTTCATCTCAGTCGCTTAATTTTGTCGGCGGTCGCTGTCCGTCCCGGATTTGATCGCTGCTGCTTCTGGACCTTATCGGTGTTTTTTCGATTTAGTGGTCGCTTGTTGTTTTAGTTCGCGTTATTGTTATTGTTGGGTTTTACGGTTTGTAAAACTTCCTTGTAGATTGTTTCATTAATATATTTTTGATTGGCTGGAGTCGTTGGACTCTATCCGTTTACATCGAAAAATATACTAATGGTAGTTTTTTTTAGCCTACAATTATTTAGTCCCCTTTCCGAAAAATCATAACAAAACCCCGTGTACTAAAAATCAATAAAAAAAAAACAACAAAAACAAAAACCCCGCCAAACCCCTCAAATTCCGATGGCCGATTTCGCCGCCATCGCCTCCGCCGCCGCCAACCGCGTCTTATTCGCCGGCGACGGAGCCGTAGTCGGCGTCGCCCTCGCCGTCGTCGCCGTCAACTCCCTCATCCACCACGGCAAAACCCTCTCCTACCTCCGCCTCCTAACCCAGATCCCCACCGTCCACATCCCCGACCTCCTCCGATCCGACGGCCCAGACGAATCCGGTGTCCTCGTCGCCGTTCGCGGCCACGTGGTCCCCACCTCATCCCTCAGCCGGATTTCGATCAAGACCAAGAATGGTGGGGCCCTCGTCGCGAATCGCTCCGGCCAACGGGCGGTCATCGTCAAGTCGATCCACAAGGTTAGGGTTTTTAATTAACTATTTTTTTCCTGATCTTGATTATCCGTGTAATCAATTTATTGATTACATTTTATATAGAGTCTAAGATTTAAGTGGAAGCGAATCTTCCGACGACTTGTGGGTGATGCAAATGTTGGAAATTTTACGAAGATGAAAGAGTCTATGTCCATCAGATCGGTATGAGAAACCTCTTAGATTTCTAAATTCGATGTTAATAGATCAATGCTGAAGTTGTTTTTTGTCTAGGTTCCATTTGTTCTGAGTAATGGGGGCTACATTCATGTTAGTTTGGATGATTTTAATCAAGAATTGCCTCTCGAGAAGGTTTACGATCGCTTGCTGTTTTTTCGCCCTACAAAGCAGTCGTTGTGGGAGGCACTGATGGGAAATTTCTCCATGGTTAGTTCCGGCTTTCTCGAAGGTTTCTTGAAATTGGTTGATGTATCTTATGGTTGGGTAATGTGTAGTTGGTTTTTGAAGGTTGGGAGGAGAGAGGTGGAGAAGATTCTTCCCGTGGGCAAGGAGATTACTGCGGTCGGGATTTGCAGAGGAATTGGCGATGGAGCGCTTGAGATTGAGCCGTGTGCAGAATTTCCGTATTTTCTGTGAGAATGTAGCCCGGCTGTTTAAATGTTGCGGAACAAGTTTTGTTTATGAGATTTGGGCTGTTTCAGAATTAGAAATGATTTGGTGTATTTTTGTTGTTGTTTTTACAGGTCTGGGATGACAAAAGAGAGGCTGGAAAAGCATCTTGCAGTTCGTGCTGATGTGGCGTTATGGAATGCGGTCGTGGTAGGGACAGTTTCAGCTGGCCTGTTGGTGTATGCTTTTTCAAGGTATGAAATGGAACTTTGATAGAGTTATTGTGATGTTTACTTTTATTTAACAAGTAATTGTAGTTTCAGTGAGACTCTCCATAGCATAAAATATATTAAGTTTATGCTAATCTTCACTCATATGAAGTTTATCTAAGTAATTGTACTTTTATCTAACCACTTTGATAGAGTTAAGGGTATTCTTCTCAGAAATTAGTTTCATGTATACTAATCTTCACTCATATTCTGTGCATAATATATCAAGTTTTAATGCTTTATTACTAATTTGCTATGTGGGTGACGGGTGCTTGAGAGGAAGTGTAGAGAAAGACTGAGCAGGTGGCTACCTTTGCTACCCTTCTCAGTAAGAAACTTGCATGACAATTATGGGGGGACACAATTATGTATCATCTTTGGGAAAACGAAGGATGATTTATTTTTTAAAATGCTGTTGCAACCTTTCCACCTGCAAATCCATGCATTCTTGTATTTAAGTAGGTTTATACATACATATTTACACACACATCCACAGTTCAACGTTAAGTGAATAGTGGTTGCTGGTAATTTACAAAGGCTTGGGAAATTCTTTTTGAGTAGCATTCTTGATTATCATACCCCACCCAAATTTAATAGGAAAAGTGGAAAACCAGTCAAGTGGTGTGAACTGGTGATGTTGGTTTGTTTCATGATGTGACGTCGATGTAGCTTGGTTAGTTAATTTCTCTCTTAAAGCATGTATATCAGCTAGAGCAGTTAACCAGGCTGCACCCAGCTGACAAAGAAATACAGTGGAATAAGGTGTCTATTGTAGACTTGTAGTTAACTGCACTGTCTGACACCCAGTGACAGAAATGAACCTTGTCTTTGGTCAACTGGTCCAGTTTATGACTTTCCTTCTTGTAATGAATGATTGTTTCTATGTGATGTTAATATCGTAAGGATAATGATCAAGAGTTCAGTTCATTAGATTGGTTCTCTTGGAACATTAGATTGACTATTTGTATGATTGCTTTCAAAATACATTTTTATTGTAAAGTTTCAGAATCTTCTAGATGCATGGTTGTAAATATTAATTAATTTTTAAATTTCAGAGTTAATGTATTAAATAATCATAAAATATGCACAGCTCCGGACAATAATTGTATTCAATCACGAGAAGTGAATCTGCGAAACACATTACTATGTTGGATAAATCTTTTAATTCCTTAATTATAAACTAATATAGAAACCTTCAACAACATGAACAGATCTGCAATGCATAATTCTATAATCTATATTTTGGTAGTTAAACTGAGACTGCATGGGTGGATCTGAACAATTTAGACAATCTGTCAGGCATGAAAGCCCATGATTTGTTACAGATACTGCATATAGTTTGTGTGCGAGAAAGTTGGAGTAAAGGTCTGTTCGCTTCCAACTTTACACTAGTTTTTCTGGTTTGCCTCGAACCTTGTCCATTAACTTTGATGTTGGCCGATCCATTCCCAATTTCTTTGAAAGTGGCTTGGAGTGTAGAGATGATACACAAATGTTTTTTGGTGGTTTGTGGATTTGGTAGTCAGGCAGCAACCTGTAATCATATTGGAAGGCCTTCTTGGATAGGTAAGTTGTTTACTTGGGAGCTTGACTTGGTGTAGGAATGGCAGGAAATACCTATAATTTCTGCAAACAGCAGAACATTATCATAAATATATCATTATGGTCTATTGGGGTCAAGCGAATCAAAGGATTCAATCCAAACTTGACCGGTTATTAAACAACTTTGTCAGGTGAACCTATTTCAAACATGAGCCCACTTAAGGCTAAGAAGTATTCACTAACTTCAAGTCAGATACACAGGTAGAAAAGCAAGATTGACACCCTCAACAAACTTTACAACAACAAATTATAAGGTGTTCATGCACTATAGGTTCAACCCTTGGATTTGAACAAATTTATTGAGCAAACCACACTAGATGGAATAGGAGCTTAAATGAATAACAATACCTTGAGAGGCTACAAACTCTGCCAACTTAATGGTTAATGGTTAACAGTATTGAAACATCATCCATGGATTTACATTATTATTGTTTGTTTTGCTAAAATAATGACAGTAAATAGATACTTTTAGGAAATAATTGTCTCATGCTTTAGAAAGTATTTACTTTTGATTTTGACTCTTTCTATTTGAAAGATAAATGTTCCATGATCTATTCCCAAATAGAAACCAATTTCTTAGTTATCATACTTGCATATGAATCTGATTAGTAGGTACTCTAATTTTTTAATACGAGAATTCCAAGTCTTGATTAAGATGAATAACCTTATCTTAGATGTGTGGACTCTCTGTTTTTGTGGTATTCTTTTCAGAAATAAGTTTCCATGGATACTAATCTTCATGCATATTCTGTATATAATATATTAAGTTTTAATTCTATATTGCTACGAGGGTGATGGGTGCTTGAGACTGTGCAGCAAAGATTGCGCAATTGGCTCCCTTTGCTCCCCCTCTTAGCGAGAAACTTGCATATAACTACACAAAAAAATATCTTCTCCCCATCCTCTCCCATGACCATGTGTGGCGCATTTGGGGGGGGGGGGACCTATTTTTCAAGTAGAAGGATGACATTTTTAAAAAAATTGTTTTTGCAACATTTTCACTTATGAAGCCATGCATTCATGTATCGAGTTAGGTATTTATACATACATTACACACATCCACGATACCAAATGCAATAGTAAGTGAAGAATGGTAGTTGGTTATTCGATTCATTTACATTCTTGATTATCATAGCCCACCCAGAATTCTATAGGAAAACCAGTCAAGTGGTGGTGAATCTGGTGATACTGGTTCGATGATGTGTGGTCGATGTAGTTTAGTTTAGTAATGGCTCTTTTAAAGCATGTAAATCGGCTCGGGCAATTAACATGATGCACTCAGTTGATCAAAAAATACAGTGGACTACGGTGTCTATTGTAGTGAACTAAGGTGACACCGAGTGACTGAAGCAGTTAAAATTCAATTAATTGCTAATCGAAGGCAAACGATTATTTTTTTAGCGATTTTCAATTTTTCAATTGTTGACGATTTAATCGGGTATAATCGGCCGATTAGTGGTTACCGACTGATTTTAAGTGCTCGATTACCCGATTAAATTCCCCTTCTTTGATTTTCATGCTTGTTTGCATTATTTGGACTCAGTCCGGCCCAAACTCAAATCCAAATTCAAAATTCAAACCCCTTCTGGCCACTTCTTCCTTGCGCAAACCCAAACCCAACTCACCGCCGCTTTCTTCTTCATCGCGCAAACACAGACCCAAACCAAACAGATTATCTTCTTCCTCGAGCAAATCCAAACCTGACCCACCGTTGCCCCCCTGCACTATCGCAAACTTGACCCGACCCGCATATGCTGCACCTCATTCTCCTTTTGCTGCTCGTGCTGCCCTTCATTTTTTTTAGTGTATGCATTTTTTCGAAACTATTTACAAAAAAATGACACTTGCCAAACTAATTACGCTCGGGGACTCAACGACTACACTTGCCGTTCCCAACATCGAGCTTAGTTATTTCGTGCTCACCACTGGGAACGGCGGGGCTAGTTTTATTTTTTTGGAGAAACATGTTCCCAATGGCGAGTATAGTTCAAAAGTATCAAATAAGACTCGCTGTTCACAGGCGAGGTTATTTATACTAAACTCGCTGTTGGGAACGGCGAGGTTATATGAAATTTTAGAGAGAGTGAAACTCTTTGTTGGACTTGGTGAATTTTTGAAAAAAACTCCGTTTCACTCTGTGAAATTTTATATATCCTTGCCGTTCACAACAACTAGTCTAGTATAAAGAATCTTGCTGTTGGGAACGACGAGTCTTGTTTGATACTTTTGAACTAAACTCGCTGTTGGAAACATCGAATTTCTCAAAAAAAAACTAGGCTGGTCGTTCCCAACGGCAAGCACAAAATAACTAAGCTCGCCGTAGGGAACGACGAGTGTAGTTGTTGAGTCCCCGAGCATAATTAGTTGGACAATTGTCCTCTTTTTGCAAATAGTTTCGAGAATTTGCATATTTTTTTAAAAAATGTTTCTGCTCCTCCCCAATTGTTTTATTTGCTGGAACCGACTAGCAAACCCGAGCCGACCCACATCTAGAATTCAAACTCAGCTCAAATCAAATACTCTTCTTTTTCTCTATAACTATATGTTCATATTTGATATATCATTTTTAAATTATATATATACACTAGATTTGCCCGTGGGCACGTGCCTACGGCACGTCTTCGAAACGATACAAAACACGAAAAGCCATGTAAACAGTAAAACAATAATTATGTAGCTCAAGTTTGAATAGTATGACAATAATTAGTTGTAAATAAAAGTCTATGTTGAAAAATAATTATAAATGGGGTATAAAATCTAACTTCTTAGAACTTTA
>CM030364.1:261270499-261476429 GCA_017893485.1 Hemerocallis citrina
TAATGTAGAGAGAATTATTGTGGACAACGGTAGCTCCGTTAACATTCTCTTCCTCGTAGCTTTCCGAGGACTCAGGCTATCGCGAGACAGGCTCAAGCCCGCCGGCTACACGCTCCATGGGTTCACGGGAGTGCCAGTGACTATCGAAGGGGTAATCACCCTCGACGTAACCGCTGGAAAAACTCCTACTACCCGAACGGAGCCGATGGACTTTATGGTAGTCGATGTCCCGGCTGCTTATAATGTGATTCTAGGCCGACCCGGCCTTGCTGCCCTAGAAGCCGTCCCGTCGGCTTATCACCTCAAGATGAAGTTCCCCACGAGGGCAGGAGTAGGGGAAGTAAGAGGCAGTCAAGAGATGGCCCGCAAATGTTACATGACCTCCACCGGGGGTCCATTCCTCTCCCTCGAGACTCTTGAGATTCCCTAAGAGAGTGTTCGACCAACGTCCGAGCCGGTGGATGAATTGGAGGAAGTGCTCTTATCCGAGCAAGATCCGAACAGCAAGTTCTTTATCAGCAAGACCCTCCCATCTTTCCTATGCTCCGACATAGTCCAATGCATTAGAAAGAACCGTGACCTCTTCGCATGGTCGGCAGCCAACATGCCAGGAATCTCCGAAGAGCTCCTCGTCCACCATCTGAGCGTAGCACCAGGGTCCAAACCGGTCCAACAGAAAGAGGCGCAAATTTGCTCCCGAGCGTAAACAAGCCATAAAAGAAGAAGTGGACAAGCTCCTAAAGGCCCGGTTCATACAATAGGTCAACTACCCTGAATGGCTCTCCAATGTGGTTATGGTAAAGAAGTCCAACGGAAGTTGGAGAATCTGCATCGACTTCACTGACCTGAACAAAGCATGTCCTAAAGATCCATTCCCTCTCCCAAGCATTGACACCCTGATCGACGCCACTTCGGGCCATCAGCTGCTCAGCTTCATGGATGCCTTCTCCGGGTACAATCGAATCTGCATGTTTCCCCCGAATATCCCAAGACCTCCTTTGTTACCGATCAGGGGCTCTACTGCTATAGGGTAATGCCCTTCAGGCTGAAGAATGCCAGTGCGACCTATCAACGCCTCGTCAACAAAGTCTTTCAAGAACAGATCGGCCGAAATATGGAAGTATATGTTGATGACATGCTAGTCAAGAGCATCCATGGGGCCGATCATGTGGCCGATCTGCAAGAGGCGTTCGATGTATTGAGGAAGCATGATATGAGGCTCAATCCGAACAAGTGTGCGTTCGGAGTCTCGTAGGGGAAATTCCTAGGCTTCATGGTCAGCCAAAGAGGAATTGAAGCCAACCCCGAGAAGATCAAAGCCATACTGGACATGGCTCCTCCCAAAAATGTGAAAGAGGTTCAGAAGCTGACAGGACGCCTCGCTACCATAAGGCGCTTCTTTTCTAAGTCAGGGGAGAAGTGTCTTCCCTTCTTCAAAGCACTTAGGGGGGCTAAGGGCTTCGAATGGGGTCAACAACAGCAAGAATCATTCGATCAACTTAAATCCTATCTAGTCAACCCCCCTCTCCTCAGCAAGCCTATCCCCGAGGAAACACTCTACCTCTACTTAGCTGCCTCTGAACAAACCCTCAGCGTTGTCTTGGTGAGGGAAGAAGACAAGGCTCAGAAGCCCATCTATTACGTGAGAAAGGTACTTCGGGATGCCGAGCTCCGCTACCCAAGATTGGAGAAGATGGCGTACGCCTTGGTCATGGCAGCTAGAAAGCTTCGCCCATATTTTCAGTCCCACTCGGTGGTCATCCTTACCGACCAACCGCTTAAGCAAATCGTACACAAGCTAGAGACCTCGGGCCGTCTCAGGAAGTGGTCGATCGAGCTAAGCCAGCACGACATATCATACTAGCCTCGGACCGCAATCAAAGCTCAGGCCTTAGCTGAATTCATTGTTGAGAGCACCATTCCAGATGTCAGTCAAGCAGCAAACGGACCCCCTATTTGGACGGTATATGTGGACAGATCCTCTTGCACCGAAGGGGGCAGAGCCGGGGTCATTCTGGCAGGCCCAGATAATTTCGTTCTCCAATACTCCCTCTGCATCAACTTCAAAGCCTCCAACAATGAAGCGTAGTACGAAGCCCTTATAGCCGGCCTCGGCATGGCTCGCAAGGCAGGGGCACAATGCCTCTAGAAATTTAGCGACTCTTAGTTGGTCGTGAATCAAGTCTTAGGCGAGTACGAGGCACGAGATGATCGAATGGCTATGTATCTAGCCAAGGTCCAAAAGCTCATGGCTTTATTCGAAAAGGCACTCATTCAGCAAATCCCCAGAGAGGAAAATTCCCAAGCAGATGCTCTCTCCAAGTTATCCTCTTGCTCCCTTCAGGGTCTCGAGCAGACCGTCCTGATTGAAGTGCTCCTAAGACCGAGCATAGAAGAAGAAACTTCTGAATCGATGGAGTCGCTGCCCGTCCAACTTCAAGACAACTGGATGAAACCTATGATAGAATTTCTAAGGGATGGGCTCCTCCCCGAAGACCCAAAGGAAGCTCGCAGAGTCCGAACCAGAGCGGAGCGGTACACCCTTGTTGAGGGGGTCTTGTACAAACGCTCCTACACCAAAGTAGAAGGAAGACCCTACTTGAGGTGCCTATCCCCGGGCGAAGCTTCATATGCCTTGCAAGAGCTCCACGAAGTTATAGGCAGAGCGTATTCAGGGTCCAGGTCCCTCGCCAGGAAAGTATTGAACTATGGGTACTTCTGGCCTACCCTCCTACAAGATGCCGAACGACATGTCCGACAATGCAGCTCTTGTCAGCAATACTCCAACATTCGTTGCCTACCCCAAGCGCAACTCACCTCCCTATCAAGTCTGATCCCTTTCGCAATGTAGGGGATGGACTTACTAGGCCCGTTCCCACCAGCTCCCGGCCAACTCAAGTTCTTAGTTGTGGAAATCGACTACTTCTCCAAGTGGATAGAGGCCGAGCCTTTGGCTACAATCACGGAGAACAAAGTGCTTCAGTTCTTCTGGAAGAACGTCATCTGTAGGTTCGGCGTGCCTCGGGTCCTAATAACCGACAACGGAACACAACTCACAGGGGCTGCATTCCGATCTCTTTGTGAAGACCTCGCCATTCAGCAACGCTTCTCCTCCGTCTCCCATCCTCAATCAAATGGTCAAGTGGAAAATGCCAACCGACAGATCCTCTCCAGGATCAAGAAGAGGCTCGATAAGACAGCCAAAGGCTTATGGGCGGAACAACTTCCCAACGTACTGTGGAACTACTGCACTACGAAACGGACCCCCACAGGAGAGTTGCCTTTTAATCTCACCTATGGGTCCGAAGCTGTGATCCCCTTGGAAGTCGGTCTACCATCTCCTCGTCTTATGGCCTATGAAGAAAAGCAGAATGTCAGAGAGCTTCGGGAAAATTTGGATTTAATTGAAGAGCTCCGCGAACGAGCATCAATCCGCCAGCAAAATTATCGAAGAAGGATCGAACTGACCTACAACAGAAGGGTCCGACCAACCAATCTCAAAGAGGGTGACTTGGTCCTCAGAAAGCTGGCTATCTCATTCCCCGATCAAAAAAGTAAGCTAGCTCCGAACTGGGAAGGACCCTACAAGATCACCAAAGTAGTTTGGCCCGGAGCATACCGTCTTGAAGATCTGGAAGGCAGAGAGATTCCCAGGACTTGGAATGCCGACCATCTATTGAAGTATCAAGAGAGATCCTGAACGCCTCTCTTAAGTATCTTCAAATGTCGAACCGTTCCTTTCCTTTCACTTGTATTTTGCTTCTTTATTTCTTCAATGTAATAACGGCTTGCAACTTAGAAGCAGCCAACTAGTAGTCATCAATAAAGAACTTTTTTCCATATTTTTCTTATGATTGTTTGCACCTCTCTGTCTTTAGTTTCTTATACTCAAACGACGAGTTCGGAGTCCAACACTTGGCTCGACTCCGCTTCGCAAGCTCGCTCTTAAGCGAGCAAGAAGTGGTTCGCCATTCGGAATTGCTCCCACAACCATTGGAACATACTCAAACGACGAGTTCGAAGTCCAACACTTGGCTCGACTCCGCTTCGCAAGCTCGCTCTTAAGCGAGCTAGAAGTGATTCGCTATTCGGAATTGCTCCCATAACTGTTGGAACATACTCAAACGATGAATTCGGAGTCCAATACTTGGCTCGACTCCGCTTCGCAAGCTCGCTCTTAAGCGAGCTAGAAGTGGTTCGCCATTCGGAATTGCACCCACAACCGTTGGAACATACTCAAACGACGAGTTCGGAGTCCAACACTTGGCTCGACTCCGCTTCGCAAGCTCGCTCTTAAGCGAGCTAGAAGTGGTTCGCCATTCGGAATTGCTCCCACAATTGTTGGAACATACTCAAACGACGAGTTCGGAGTCCAACACTTGGCTCGACTCCGCTTCGCAAGCTCGTTCTTAAGGGAGCTAGAAGTGGTTCGCCATTCGGAATTGCTCTCACAACCGTTGGAACATACTCAAACGACGAGTTCAGAGTCCAATACTTGGCTCGACTCCGCTTTGCAAGCTCGCTCTTAAGCGAGCTAGAAGTGGTTCGCCATTCGGAATTGCTCCCACGGCCGTTGGAACGCGCTCCGCCGTCGCGCGCGAAGTTCCTATAACTAGACTAGACATGGTAGAAGAGTACTTGGAGGAGCTAACCTTTGGTTCTTATGGTTCGTTCAAATTCGAAATAATCCTCCGAAAGGCTGCTCTTCACTACTAGAAACTCACAAATTCACGAGTTAAGAGGCTCGAGGCTGTGTTCGGCACGCCTTGCCGAGCGCTCTTGGCACCGATGCCCAAACGAGCAAAAATCTTGCTCTAGGACCTCGGTAAGCCTTGCCGAGCGCTCTTGGCACCGATGCCCAAACAAGCAAAAATCTTGCTCTGGGCCCACGGCAAGCCTTGCCGAGCGCCCTTGGCACCGGTGCCCAAACGAGCAAAAATCTTGCTCTAGGACCTCGGCAAGCCTTGCCGAGTGATCTTGGCACCGACGCCCAAACAAGCAAAAATCTTGCTCTGGGACCTCGGCAAGCCTTGCCTAGCGCTCTTGGCACCGATGCTCAAACGAGCAAAAATCTTACTCAGGGACCTCGGCGAGCCTTGCCGAACGCGCTTGGCACCGACAACCAAACGAGCAAATATCTTACTCTGGACCTTAGCACGCTAAAGATAGTAACGAGTAATATGACACAAGACTACTAAAGCACAAGTCCAAGAAAGGAAAAAGCCTCAATTAAGTGTGGGATGACAGTACAAGACGGTGCCCTTCTTTACAATGAAGTTACAAGTTGAAAAGCCAAAACTACAAAGCCCACTCGTAACACTTAGACAAAATACAAAACTTGGAAAACAAGAAATCTTCAACGCCTCCTAGGCACAGGGATGTTCCGCTTCAAAGATACCCGGGGTCGGCGGCGCTTGACCCCGGAGCTCGTCCCTAAACCGCCGAACTGAGATGTATCTTCGGCACTGCTCCTGACAGTTGCGCCGACGGATGCTCCGCTCGATGATATCGCCACAGCACTTTGGGCATCACCCGGACTTGGTCGAGCAATGGGCGAACGGGTCACGAGTTAATAAAACTAAATGCCTCGTTCGCTCTCCTCGCGGGTGCACGAAGTGCTCCTGACATTAATCGGCCCCGAATGCTACTTAAGGCGAGCCACTTCTGCCTCCAACTCGGCGATCCATTGCTTCAGAGAATCGTCTTTTACGTCCACCTCGAAGCGAGGAGGCACAGCGGAGCTCGGGATACTAGGACGACTGGCAATGATTCGGCGGAGCTGGGTAACTTTGATGCCCTTGTCTACTGTGGCCCTCTTCAACGCGTCGACCTCTGCCGTCAATTCGTCACGTTCGGCCCTCATCTTGCCCACCGCCATCGTCAACTCCTCTTCTTCCGCCAGAAGCTCTGCCTCCACAATCTGCAGGTGATGAACCTCGGTGAGCATATCGTCCCTCTCCGCTGTCATCTTCGACACAGAGAGTTGGAGTCATTTAAGTCTCAGCCCATTGGTGAAGGCTATCGATGAGCCGTCGTTCTCGTCTACGGGAGCTATCTCAGCGAGCCTCCCTTCAAGTCGCCGAATCTCGATGTCTCGCCGGCCTAAGATTAGCTGCAGATGGTTCCGCTCACTTTCGGCTCTGCACAACCCCAGCTCGACTTCATAAAGACGTTCTCGGCACCTTGCCAAACACAACCTCGTCGCCCTTAAGCCGACCTCGGAACGAAACTCCTCCCCCATGCGAGTGGGTTCTGCAGACTGGGTCACCTTGGCAAGCTGAAAGGTACAAAGCAGACAACGAGAACTCTCAGTAAACATTCACATCCGACCCCTGAACAAAGCTACATTCCCCTAAGTCGACTGTGCTACTGAGTTTTTCAATTTCTCAAAAATGTCTTTAGTTCTTTTCCTTCTCTTTTGAAAACAAAAATGTCCAGTATAAACATACATTTAATTTAACAATCACCAGTATTCTCAAAGCTATTTTTCGCTCTTTAAAACATGTATTTAGCCTTAGTTTGCATTTTATAAACTCCACATCGAAATTTGAAAAACAATACACATTTGTTCATAACCAGAGATGGTTTCTTACACATAATTCGCCACAATGATGTTTGCTTATACAGTGATAACTAAGATATTTTTAGAAACCATAGAAGTCAATTTTATAAGTGAGCAACTTCCAATTTTCACCAATTTCTCTACTCGTGATAAATTTGTATGCAAAGGAACATTCTTTTTCATTCATTCAAGTTTTCACATGATGTATATAGCATGGGAGATTTCATTACATCTATTAACAATCATTCAATCAATTTAACTTTAACACACTAGTATTTTTTATCAGTCTACACACATTTAACAATCCTTTTCTAATTAGGCACGCATGCATTTTATCTCAACTAGTAACTCATAATAACAATTCAATTTCAGTCCTTAGCATGATTTCTACTCTAGAAGTCATGAGAAACACCCACATTTTGAAGAAAACCCAATTAAGAAAAATCCCCTAGAGCCTCCTAGATGCGTGAGCGAGTGCCTTCTCCTTCTAGATTGCAATGCACGAACTTCTCCTCCTTGCCTTCTTGCCAAAACCAAAAGCTTCAAGTGATGTTGACCGGCCTCCAATGGGAAACTCACACTCAACTCACACTAATATATCTCTCTTATATAATAGTCTCTTCTTTCAATAGATTACTAGTGTAAAATACAAATAAATGGGAGGGGTATTTATACTAATTTTGAAGTAGATTGGAGGGCTAGGATTCAATGGATGGTTATAGAATGGAGGGTTAGGATTCAATGGGTGGTTATAGAATGGAGGGTTAGGATGGGAGTAGGAGTTATGGCAACAACCCACACACCAAAATAACTACCCATGTACACAAACCCACACTCCCATTCTCCATGCACACCCGGCCCCAAAATTTGTGTGCATTGCACACTACGTGCTTCACACGTGCCACCTAGTACCCATATGTAAAAGTTATACAATTTTAATAAATCAAATTATTCACATTTTGTCTCTACATGACAAGTGTGGCCATTTAATTAATTTATTAAATTGGTGGGCTTCATAAATAGTGGGCTTAGGTTGTGGGCTAGAACAAAAAAAATTAGTAATTAATTAAAGTGGGCTAAAACAATTAATTAGTGTTTTAGGCTTTTAGAAAATAAGCTTTTAGAGAAAATAAAGGAAAATAACTGTTCATACTAAAATAAGAATTCATATAAAATAAATAAATAATATACACATGAAGTTTGCACGTGCACAACACGTGAAAAATAATATTTTTATTAAAATGAAATTCAGGATATTACAGATATAGTTGAATGCAAATTTGAAAAGTACGCTGATATAAAGTCGTATTGTGATGTCTTTATGTCATATTTCAAGTTGAATCTTCTTATCTTGATGTTTGTAAGTTCAATTTATTTTTCTTATACAATTTAATTTATTTATTAGACTAATAATTTATACTCACACCAGTAATGGCTAATCCCTTAGTGTTTGGGGGGGTTGGGGAGTCCTTGGACTACCTTAGGCCCCTACTGTTGCAGGTCTTCAACAGTGCAAAGATGAGGAGTAGATTGGTAGAGTGGAGTCATTACTTTTAAAATTTTATGTATATGTTTAATTACGTGAATAGTGAAATTTATGGTTTAAATTGTATATTGAATGTATAAGTATGTGGATGATGATGATGAGTATAGTGTGGTGTGGTATGGTATGTTCTCGACCCGTACCCATCTCGTTGTGGTGTACCGGGCCCTGTGGTATGTTCACAAAGTTTCTTCTAAAAATTTTACCTCGTTCTCAAAGAAATTTATGGTTTTTATTTGATATTTGATATTCTATTATGAGTTTGGCCCCCGGAGCATATATATTGATTACCTGTATGTTTCTGCTCATTTTGGCCTGAGGAGCCCGTGATATTATTGCCTGTGTTGTGAGCTACGGAATTTTGAGCATAATTTCGTAAGCTTTTTGTGTTTCGGGGCAGAAATTTCAGGGGAAATTCTGCCAAAATTTTTCTTGAAATATAACTACTCTAGTTTATGTTTAAAGTGATATAGAAATTGAAAGAATTGAATTTAGAGGTTTAGTTTTTGAAAGAAAAAAATGGGGTGTTACATGTAATCGAGTTGCACTCATCCAAACCTCACAACCGATCACATATATAGGTACACACAGTAAAGGTCAAGTCTTGTTCTCTTATTTTTATCAATTTGTGCATTTCAACATATAATCTCAATACAACGATCAAAACAGCAAGTATATGATAGAAGATAACATACCCATGATTTCTATTAGGTTCTTTAATAACCGCACGTCATTAAATTTGGGTTTTATTCATCAATAGTATAGTTTCATGTTATCCATTATTTAAAAATCTGGGGTATTAAAGTTACACCAGGAAAATAAAAGAAATTATATTGGTTACCGATTAGTGTTGTAAATGTAATACCCTAAACTTTCATTTCAATAAAAATATTATTTTTCACGTGTTGTGCACGTGCAAATTTCATGTGTATGTTATTTATTTATTTTTATAAAAAATTTCATTTTTAGTATGAACAATTATTTTCCTTTATTTTTTTCTAAAAGCCTAATTTCAAAGCCCAAAACACTAATTAATTGTTTTAGCCCACTTTAATTAATTATTAATTTGCTGTCTTGGCCCACAAGCCTAAGCCCACTATTTGTGAAGCCCACCAATTTAATTAATCAATTAAATGGCCACACTTGTCATGTAGAGACAAAGTGTGAACAATTTGATTAATTAAAATTGTACAAACTTCTACATAGGGGACTAGGTGGCACGTGCATGCACGTAGTGTGCAATGCACACTAAATTGGGGCCGGTTTGTGCTTGGAGTGATGGGAGTGTGGGTGAGTGTGCATGGGTGGTTACTTAGTGTGTGGGTAGTTGCTATAACTTCTACTCCTACCCTAGCCCTTCATTCTACAACTATCCAATCAATCCTAGCCCTCCAATCTACTTCAAAACTAGTATAAATACCCCCCCTTTCCTACTTGTACTCTACACTTAAGCAAAATATTAAAGGAGATATATATACATATTAGTGTGTGAGTTGTGTGTTGTGTTCCCCATTGGAGGCCGGCCATTCATCACTTGGTGCTCTCGGTTTGTGGCAAGGAGCAAGGAGAAGAAGCTCGTGCATTGCAATCTAGGAGGAGAAGGCACTCGCTCGCAATCTAGGAGGCTCTAGGGGATTTTTCTTAATTGGGTTTTCTTCAAAAAGTGGGTGTTTCTCATGACTTTTAGAGTAGAATTCATGCTAGGGAATGATAATTGAATTATTATTATTAACTACTAGTTGAAATGAAATACATGCTTGTCTAATTAGAAGAAAATTGTTAATTAGCAAATGTGTGTTGATTGATTACTAAAGTTATTGCCTATGAGTAAAAGTGTATGTTCTCATTGTTATAAGCATTAGAATGTATGCTATTTATATTTAAATTGCAATTATGTGAAATTCGCTACCAAGAAGTTAGAACCATGTTGATTGATTAAAAATGCTAGTGTGTTAAAGTTAAATTGATTGAAATGATTGTTAATAGATGTAATGAAATTTTCCATGCTACATACATCATGTGAAAACTTGAATAAATGAAAAAGAATGTTCCTTTGCATACAAATGTATCGCGAGTAGATTAATTGGTGAAATTAGAAGTTACTCACTTATAAAGTCGACTTTTGTGATCTCAAAATATCATAGTTATCAATGTGTAAGCAACATCATTGTGGTGATTTCGGTGAAAAACTATATCTTTTACTCTAGAGAAGTATATATTAGTTTTCGAATGTCAAAATGGTATTTTTATAAAAATGCAAACTAAGGCTAAATACATGTTTTAAAGAGAGAAAAATAGCTTTGAGAATACTGGTGATTGTTAAATTAAACGTATTTTTATTCTGGACATTCTTGTTTTCAAAAGAGAAGAAAAAGAACCAAAAACATTTTCTGAGTAATTTTAAAACTCAGTAGCACAGTCGACCGATCATGTCGTAACAGTCGACTGGTTTGAGAAAATGAAAAATATATAGTTCAAATCTCTTCGGAACAGTCGACTGCCCTGAACATTTTTATTTTGAGTTTAAAAACATCGCAGAACAACTGACTGGCCATGTGTGACAGTCGACTTCTCTGATTATTTTAATTTCGAGCTTTAGAATCTCGCGGAACAGCCAACTGGCTATCTGTGACAGTCGACTTCCCCGAAGTTTCAAGTAAACCTATATATTTTTGTGAGATAATTTCTATGACTTGTGGCCTAGTGTAAATGAAAATTCGAGACTAGTTTTACAAGGATGAATTTATTTTAATTATTAACCTTCTTTTTATAAAGGAAATTGAAGGGATTGTTTAAGAAGTTTAAAATGAGATTTTTGGTAATGAGAAATTTGAAAGGTGTGAATTTGTGAAGCCAGTTGAAAATGCGAACTGTAGAATTGGAATTGGAATGGATTGAAATAGAATTATGTGAACTTATAAACTAGTGAATGTGACATGTTTGATGAATTTCAGTTTTCAAGTATCTATGCATTGAATTATTGATTGTGATGAGTTATGAAAGATGTGAATACATGAATACTATGCGTTTGAAAAAAAATGAATTATGATTAATCATGAAAAGATCTTATGAGTAAGACATTGCAATTATGAGTTGAAATTGAGAATTAGGGTATAGCCAAGCCTTATACCGGCAATGAAAGAATTGAGAAATGATATTTTGAAATGAGAAGACCAAGGTTGGGTCATGTGAAATTGAATGAAAAAGACCGGTATAGTAGAAGTGCTACATTCTAAGAGATTGACTTTATTCATGATTCAATTAAACTAAGGATTAGATTCATAGTGAAGATGTGATGAAAGTAAGAGAAAAACATTAAGTATGAGGGCCATTGGATTGACGGCGTGAGAGTATTCATAGGATGTCCCATGATGAGTCATGATAGGGCGTGGATACTGCTCTAGAGTACCGTCCCGGTGGCGACGCTCGTGGGGTGTTTGACGATTGCGGGTGGTGTCATGTCTATAGTAGGAGCTGAATTACCACAGGATGCCTGCATGATGAGTCATGTGTCAGTGCGTTGGGATTCCCTCTAGGGCGCCTAGACATGAGTTCGTAGGTCAGAAAACATCTAAGATACTTACCATAGTTACAGTAGTAGATTAAGTCATGGCGAGGGATTGAACCCTACAAGATGAAGAACGGTTAAGGGCTTGCCCTCGGACCTATGTAGTATGGGCTGCATAGACTCTGAACAAATGCTCATTAGCGTCATATAATACAAATAATTTCATTAAGGACTAAGTGCACATTCACAACACGACATCAATAGGATAACCCCCTTTAGTTCTGTTTGTGATAAGTTTGTGATTTGTTAAGAAATGAGAATCATTATACTGTTTTCGGCATAGAGAGGATGACCGTGTATAATATTTCGTCAGTTGAATGAATTGACGTGCCCACAGTTTTATATGCAGGGTAAAGATACTTGACAATTGAAGTATACATGCTGCGCAGGATTGATTTAAATATTGTTTCATGTAAATTGATTGTAATATTGCTTCCGATGTGATAATGTACAAGTGTAAATGTAACTCTGATAAAAGAAAAAAATTTATTTCCTTGTAAAATTGTACGAAAGAAGTGTAAAAATCTTGTGGAACTCGAATTCAGTTGTATTTTGGAATTCGGGGTGTTACAGTAAAACCCCATCCCTGGGGGATAGAGTAACTCTAATCAACTTAGTACTTTCCAACCTCCCAACATACTATTTGTCCTTCTTCGAAATGCCAAGATGGGTTATTCAAAGGATTTATAGAATTCAGAAGCGATTCTTGTGGAAAGGAACTAACACCAACATGAAAAGTTATAACCTAATTAAGTGGAAAAATGATTGCATGAAGAAAATACATGGTGGTCTATGCACCTAAGAGACATGAATTTTATCCTCCTTGGAAAGTGGTGGTGAAAGTTTTCCATCCAAACAGAGAATGCTGGAAAGAATTTATCCAATCATATATGCACGGGAAGGGGTCGCGTAATCTTGATTTTCGGGTGTGCCTAAGAGTCTCTTGGTTTTGGAAAGAGTTGGAAAGTATATGAACCATTTAATAGTGGTGTAACGTCGTTCATTGGCAACAGACTCTCGACTAGATTCTGGTGGGACAAATGGTGTAGAGCACACACCCTCAAAGAGTTATTCCTAGATATACATGAGCTAGAGACATAACCACAACCACATTGCCACACATCACAGTCATAAAAAACTTGAAAAAAGAGTTGTGGGGACCTCCTTTCAGATCTCGTCTAAACCATGAGCCTCAATGTAGATTGAGAGAACTTCAACTCCATATAGCACAATCAGAGGTGAAATGTTCTCTAGGCCCAAATTGGAGATCATAGGGATTGGAAAAGAATGGCCATTTACAATTTGTTCAATCTATAACTGTTTCCACTTCAGAGGTTGTGGACTGAGTTGGTCGTCAATAATATGGAAGGCCAAAGCTCTTCTTAAAGTAAGGTTTTCCTGTGTCTATTACTCGATGCGATCCTGACAAGGGAGAACCTGGTTAAAAGGCAACCTAGCATTGCAACCAACTGCGGGTTCTGCAATATGTTCATTGAGTCTAAAGACTATCTATTCGTTGAGTGTCATAGGAGTAAAGCAGTGTGGATTGAGGTCCTAAGAGCAATTGGGATGAATGAATACCCCCTAACCTATGAGGATTTGTAAATAGGTCATAAGTTTGCTAGGGTCAGACAAGAGATGAAAGAAGCTTGATATATAGCCACAACAACAATGATCTGGATTTTATAGCTTGATACAAATAACTTTTATTTTCGTGTGACTTGTAATAGTATTTTTGGTAATTTAACAATTATTATGCGGTGACAGGACCGGGAGGGACAATATCTAGAGCCTTCCAGGTTGACGAGTACGACGATGAGGAGATAGAGATGAGCCCGACACTTGACTGACTAGGTCGACTTTGACTCGGATTCCAACCCTCCAGGAATGTTGTTGAAGGGATCTCCTTATTCTTGTGGTACTTTAGATGTTTTTTTCAGTGTTGAACTTGTCCCACCCTCCCAAGGATATTGAAGGTTCTATGTTTTACATTGTGTCTGTATTTTTTTCTTCCATTCTTGTACAATTGCCCAATCCTTTGGGTTTATTTCGTTACATTCATAGTTCATATTAATGAAACATGGTGGCTCTAGCTCTGGTATCGGGCTGGGTCGGCTGAATTTTTTAATAGGACCCGGACCTGGTTCTGATGAGTCGGATATGGGTCGAATATTTTGACATGAAGAGTGTCGAGTCTGGCAAGCGGCCAGCGGGCAGCTGGTGTCAGGTTGGAGAGGGATATTGCACCTGCTACTTCTTATCTTCTCCTTGTTGTTCTCTTTTTTAGAGGTTAGGATTTTATTTATTTATTTATTTATTTATTTATTATTTTTATTTTATTTTTTTTTGTTTGGTGGGGGGGGGGGGGGGGGGGGTAATTGGGAGATTAGGGAATTTTATATTCCAATCCGAAAGTGCAACGGGTTCTATTTTAGGACATGATCTGGACCAGGCATTGGACCAGATATCGGGTATTAGTGACATTGCTATATACTTTACCTTTCCCATCAAAAAAAAAATTGCCAAAGAAGTTCAGGAAATTTTTGTTTTGCAAATTTAAATAAATTTGCAAAAGCGGCAAAATTTCCTCAAACACCACCAGAGCAAATTGTGCATGCTTTTCTTGTTGATTCTGTTTTAATAGACACTATAGTGTGCTTTTCTTGTGGACCACGGGTCCTCGGTTTCCCTGCATGTATAAGCTTGATGACTATACACACTATGGAAATGACCACAAAACCAAGCTAGAGTTTCTAGTTGGATACAGTTGTTTTATTTAGGGTTACATTGTTAGATTAAAAGCACTTTAAAAATAACATAAAAGGGAGCCTGTTAGGGCCATTAGTAGATTGTTCTATGTCACTTGGTGAAGTATAACTTTCGTAATGTTATATAAGCTGGTGTGTATATAACATTACCTGAGTGAGCGGGTTTCCACTATTTCTGTGGTATTAGAGCATCTGTAGTTCCGTCGGCCAAATATTCAAAAAAATGGATAATTTGACCAAAAATGTGTTACAATCGTCGGTCAAATATCCATTTTTGGGTTCGCAGTGAACGACTGCCAAATTTGGGGGAGGATTCGGTTATATCCATATTTTAGAAATTGGAAGATAATTTGCCGTTTGTTCGTCGGACGGTAGATCATTTGTCGTCGGAGACTTTTTTTTTTTATGGTCGGACCGTATATCATCTACCGTTTGGGAAAAAAAAGTACAAAACTGTCTCGGACGGCAGATGATCTGCCGTACTTCACATTTTTTTGTCCTGTTTTAGAAAAAGGGTGGGACGGTCCTTCCCAAAAAAAAATTCTCCAAAAAACTGAGAAAATAGAGGGACGGTAAATCATATGACGTTTGTTCCAAAAAAAAAGTCAATTTATGAGTATGGATGACTGCAGCGTATCCGCTATTTGCTATATCTATATTTTCCATATACCCATTTTTTACACAAAACGACTACATATGCTCTTATTAGTTGTTGGATTTGGGATCTTAGAGCATCCACAATCGTTTACTAAATTTCCATTTTATCCATATTATAGCAATTGCGACTCTGCAGTTATTTGCTATTTATTCATATTTTGACAAAATCGCTACAGAAGAATGCTATATTTGAGTCTTCAAGTTCCATCCCAAATAAAAAATTAATTTTTTATTATATCGAACGAAACTTCACAAATATTAAAATGATTTTTTTTACTTTTTTTTTACCTTGGACGGAACTAGACCATCCGTCCCATGAAATGTTTTGTGTTGGACGGAACTTCACCATCCGTCCAACTTCAAGTTCCATTTATATGATTAATTATACTTAGGCTTAGTTAAATATACTTAAATAATTAATAAGGGGTTAATTAGGGGGTTATATTAATTAGTGGCCTCATGGGGTAATTAAGTGGGTGTAAGATGGTTGAAAGTACAGCTCCGGACGGAACATCAAGTTCCGTCCCATGGTTTTTTTTCCCGCTTCTGATGGAGCTTTAAGTTGCGTCTGAGCATTAAAATTATTAAAATATTCAATTTATTTTTTAAAATGCATTGATTTTTTTTCGCATGACGTTCTGTCCGGTCATATTTTATTTTTGATTGTTATATTATAGCATTTCACCACTGTTGCAAACGAGACTTTGCTATATGTATAACTAGTATAATGCACGTGTGATGCACGTCTATAAAAAATTTAGTCATTAAATTAAATGAATTTGTATATCATATAAGAAAAGAAATAGTAAAACATTTAACTTGGAAAATAGCAAACTTCAATAATAGAATATAAGTGTGAACGATTATATAATCAAACTTCAACAATACATTATACGATATACAAAATTCAAAATGCATTGTTAACCAAACCCAAACCCATATAGAAAAGTAAAAGTGCATAGAAGAGTATGTAGTACCAACCAAAACAAAACTACAACTGAGCTTTCTAATTGAATAACACTTCTTTGTAGACAACATTTCTTGTGTATGTTCCATCTTGCCCGGACAATTGCCCTTCACGAATAGCTATCTTGGTGGAGTTCATTGAAACTCCTCTTGACAAAGCCACGTAAAGTTGCTCATGACTGAAAACATGATCTTTTAAATAAATCCCCGCGAACGGTATTGTTTGTCCCTGTGCTTTATTTATGGTCATAACGAAACACAGACGCACATGAAATTGTTTTCTAATTAGTTTGAACGGAAAGCTTATGCTTTCCGAAGGTTTTAGTGGTATTCTAGGAAGGAAAACTAGTGTTCCTACTGAAATTCCAGTAACAATTTCTGCATCGATCAAGTACTGATAAAAACATCGACACAATAATCTTGTCCCGTTGCAAAGACCTGCTTTTGGGTCAATATTTCGTAGAAGAATTATTGATGCCCCGTATTTCTAAATTAGCTTATGTGGTGGCAATCCTCCTAGAGAAATCTCATTCAAAAATTCTTGTTGGTATAGATTCCTCTCGTCATCCTCTACGGTGTCGAAAGAATAATATACTTTCTCATCACCTGACAATGGTATAGTTTAAATTTATGTTAGTAGAGATGGATACATAGGAAAATCTTTATATTTTTTTTATAAATAGTCAAAGCCTTTACATAGAAGAGATTAAAACTAATTTAGATTACAATCACCTAGAAAAGTATTGATGGTAGTGTTGTTTATACTATCCACGGACTCATTAGTTGGTGCCATTATAGCTCTTTCTACCATGTAGCTCTTGTCATTCACATTCTCACAAAAATTTGGATAAATAGTGTTGACTAAATGAGTTATGGTATCGTCACCTGTCCATGGTATAACCATTTCATCCGAAATTCTCTATGTAGTCGCTGCCCCGTCTCCGATATCTTTCAAAATGCTTGTGAAGTCAGGATCAGTTCTTGATCGCATATTTTCTGTAAGATGGATAACATTTACACTTTCCCAAATTGCAGACTTGACAATACATGCATCTACAGTTTGCGATTTTGTACCATTCTGTACTACTGGTAGCACTTGTTTAAAATCACCACCAAGTATAACGGTTTTACCTCCAAAAGGGACATCCTTTTCTGTCAAATCTCTTAAGGTTCTGTCAAATGCTTCAAAAGCATACCGATGTACCATTGTTGCCTCGTCCCAAAGTATAACACTGCTTCTTCGTAAGAGCTCGGCCGTGTCGTCCTGTTTACTAATATAGCAAGTTGATTTAGGCCCAATTTTAATAGGAATTTTGAACCTAGAGTGAGCAGTTCTTCCCCCCGGTAATATCGTGGTTGCGATTCCGGACGATGCTGTTGCTAATGCAATATGTCCTTCTTTTCTAATGTATGCCAATACTGCTCTATACAAAAAAGACTTGCCAGTACCACCTGGACCGTCAATGAAGATTACCATCTCTTTTTTCGAATTAACAGCTTCGATGATCACATCAAAAGCATGCTTCTGGCCCGAATTCAACAAATTTATACAGCTTAAATCATCATCTGTAACAATAATGGATCTCTCATCTTCAATCATTTGTCGTGTAGATCCACTTGTAAAATCATCAAATGTGAGTACAGGGAGACCATAATCTGCATTACATTTATCATACTGTTGAATTATGCTATTCATATCACGTAATAGACGATTCATGCTTGAATTCACATTCACGGTACTCGTTGAAGAGTAATCTTCCATCATATATGGGTGGAACTCAGTCCACAACTGCAGCACACCAGTAGGTTGACAATACAACAAAAGTGTAGCAAACAATCTCCGGAGTGCTGATGGCATATGTGTACTTGCCGCTTCCATTAAACATTCTCTTACGCTGTTGTCATTTTCTAAGAACCCCCTTTTTTCAGCTGATTCCTTAAAAGTGGAGCAGGGTACCCCATCTACTATAAGAAGATCATCAAATGAGACTGGTCCCCTAACATGATTCAGTAGGATGCACAAATAATATCGGTCTCCTTCATTTGACGGAACCGTGTAAAGTCTACCGATAGCTCGTTGCGTAGTTGCTCTCTTTTGCCATTTTTTATCTCCAGATACCCACCAATATTTTTCTGGAAATTCTCGATATAATAAATTTCTTGCTTTAGGATCTTCTGAATTCTTTTGAAAAAACTCAGTCAACATTGTCTTTGAAGTTTGCACATCATTGAGAACATCATCAAGCAGTTGATCGGCATAATATGTCAATTGCTGCATATTTGGAAGATGTATATGAAGAGCTATCACACTTGGATATATTTTGTGCACTGGAAACTTAAAAGTCCTCCTCAATGTTTCCTGTGGGCAAACCCAATGTGCATCTAGAAACTGTGAGATCTCATCATTTTGATCGGTTTCTCTACATATCTGAAAAGAGATTCGGTCTGGTCCCTTGTATACGTACTTGTATAAATACTTAACGGCAGTGATACTATAGCATATTTCAATATTGATATGACAATTATATTTTTTAAAAAGCCAAGGATTATATGGAACCACCCATCGATTATCCAAGGAGATGGTGTGTTTCTTTATACTAATCCCATTATCACGTCTTCTATATAATGGATACGAATCATCTCCCTGTACTGTGTGCTCCGCAAATTGGCGCATATATCCCTTTTTGCACTTGTTTTCCCTCATGCAAGGAGAATTTGGTTTCACTATACCACATGGTCCATGTAGCATATGCTTTTTAACTATCTCATATAGTTCAGGTTCAACATTTGGGTCTGGAATCTCTGCCCGTACAATGTGGTCATACTCGTCAGGATTATTCAATTTGTCTTGTTCGTACAGAATGACCAACATATGACCATGGGGCAATCCACGTTTTTGGAACTCGACTACATGGACATGAGCTACAACATAACCTAAAACTTCGCTGGTATAAATATCTTTTTTTTAGTTCTTCTAGCTTTGCTTTGAAAATCCTTGCTGTCAAGTCAGGCCTATCTTGAGGGTCTTGTCCCAAGAACAATTCATTTGTTATTTCATCCAATGATGGATTACATGTCATTGTAATAAATAGATCCGGTTTTCCATACCTCTGAACTAAAGCCATGGCATCTTGATACCGATTATACATGTCTCTCGGGCTACCAACATACGAAGAGGGAAGTATAATTTTTCTTTCGGTTGAACCTATAAATACAGTGGAAAAGTATTTTTCTATTAGCTTCCCATTCATTGTAAAATACAGGGGGGAAAGGAAAAAATAATAAGGCTTTTCAATCTACTAATTACATACCTGCATTTCGTACTCCCGCATTGAATAAATCTTGTAACCCTTGGTACAACTCCGCTCTAATAGTTTTTTGATTGGCCCGCAAAAACGTAACCTTTGCATCTCAATTTTCACGTAAGTGTCAACAATAAATTGTTGTAGTAATCTGCCGGCACGAAGTAGTATTGATGTATCATTTGCTCTAATCTGTAATTGTAACAAAAACATTATTTATCAGTATAGTATGAAAGAGGAATATATATAGTTCATATTAGTACACTACCTGAAGCATATACAAATAAAATTCCCGGCAGGTAACTTGATGTCCATTTAAACAATGGGTGTTGACATCCTATCCATAGTTCCCATACGAAAGTAAAAGTGGGTACTGGAGAGGATCATATAACCGACCGTGTCTGGAATCAGTTGTAAGCTGCCTTCCATTGTTTCCACAATAGTCTCCCGGGGTCCAACGTTTATTAGATCTTCACCTCCGACTATAATTTCTGCAACCTGGGATGCTGTAGGAAGATTGTACTGGTGACCTCCCAAGGATTGGTCTTTAAGCAATAATCTACAATTTGGTAAGTCCACTCTCACAGCCATTCGCCTAAATTGATGCACGAAAGGGTTATGGTGATTTAAGACCGTCTTCAGTTTTTCAACTATGTGTGTCCGCATCCCAGTATTTTCCCTCATTCTATTTTCAATTTCATGCTCAGTATCGTATATGTACAATTGTAGATATCTTGGCCTAGGGGGCCCAGCAGGTTGTAGACTACCTATCCAATTAGGGCGTTGAACAGGTAGTAGACTTCCTATCCTATGGTATATCGCCCCTTGGGCTCTAAAAGTATAGATTCCGTCACAGCCATTGGCGAGACTTGCATCGTAATGAACTCCCATCGAAGTGAAGGCAAACATATGATTGTATGTCCGAATGTTATGTCTGAAATGCTTCCCCTCCTCACTCTGATCAGTATATAACATCTTCAATTCGATAGGCATTGTAAGTTGCGGCAGTGAAATTTTTTCATTCCTACAACATATCTCTTTTGTTTCAGATGAAAACAACTTAGCCCCACATTTTTTCGCAGAATTTGGGTTCTGGTAACATGTGTACTGGCATCATGTTTATGTCGACATAATTTCTAGCACAGTTATGGCATCTCCTTGCCGGGGTACGGTTAACAATTGGAGGAGTAAAATTTTTTTGTACACCTACACATATTGAAAAAGGGAAAAGGGGTGGGTTTTTTTATTTACAGTTGGAAGTGATAAAAGAAGTCGTATATTTTTTTTCTAATACTGTAGCGCCCCGAATTTCTAGTATAATATTTTAGAAAATACGTGGCACAATCCCAGCATCAACTTCAATGTAACAGTACACATAGCCCAAAAACACAAATAATTTTATTCCAAACTTTTATTACAATAATCTTTTTCAACACAGCAGAAATACAAACACCTTGAATTACAACTTTTCTTTCTACAACATCTCTTTACAAATTTTTACACAAAGCTCTATTACATCAGTTTATCTCAAAACTAACTCTAGCATCCAAGCCTCCAGATTCTAAGCAACGACCTGTAACACATGAGACTAGAGATGATCCCTAACCCCCAAAACTAAAGGGGTCAGCCATAAATGGTGTGAGTGATAGAAAAACAAAACAACATAATTTAATCATAAAACATAAAGTCATGAACAGCATGTATTAACCACAATGAGAAATAACAAAGATGTAAAGCATGAAAACATCATGGAATGAAAACAACGAGTGAAGCTAGACTAAGTGTCAAGTGTAGGAAAACTGGAAAACACAAGCATAAAACCAAGTCAAGAAAACACAATTCTATATGCAACTAATCCCACTACGGTGATGGGAAACAAGATTCAGAATACTCCGCGAATAGGCGTCACCGCCCTCGACGCGCAAGCATCAAGCAAGATAACTCAATAACAATAACCGGAGAATCATCTCCCTGCTATGTATCCCACGAATAGGCCTTCAAGACCCTCGACGTGCAAATACACCCGATACATTCCGTGAATAGGTCTGCCGACCCTCGACACGCAAATGCACCCTGCATGCTCCGTGAATAGGCCCGTAGACCCTCGACACGCGAACACCTAAATATTATGTACCCCACGAATAGGCCTTCAAGACCCTCGACGTGCGAATACAACCGATACATTTCGTGAATAGGTCTGCCGACCCTCGACACGCAAATGCACCCTGCATGCTCCGTGAATAGGCCCGTAGACCCTCGACACGCGAACACCTAAATATTATGTGCCCCACGAATAGGCCTTCAAGACCCTCGACGTGCGAATACACCCGATACATTCGGTGAATAGGTCTGCCGACCCTCGATACGCAAACGCATCCTGCATGCTCCGTGAATAGGCCCGTAGACCCTCGACACGCGAACACCTAAATATCTTCTCTAGTTGGACTAACAAATCATGAGTCTATACTTTCGTCGATTATTAACAAATACACCAAAAATCCTTATCTCTAGAGTTAGCGTATCCTGCTGGTTCGCAGAACTCCCACTCAACTCCTAGAGACCTCAATATGACCTTGGCAAATTCGGCCTCGAGATCTGATACCCGTTCCTCGAGAACTACCAGATCCATCCTCATTGTTACCACCATTCCTGGTTCTGGCTCCTGTCATTCTACTGAATACTGCAAAACGAGGGTAAAGTTAGAGCACCACACACATTTCACATTCACAACCATACCCTATGGCAAAACCATAACCATACCCCAAACCAAACATCATGTTTTAACTCTATGTGATACTCACACTCTGATGTCCACACCTAGGTACTCACTCTCTAGTGTCCACACCTAGGTTGGTTTTCATACTATGTCTATTATTACTATTGAAGCATGCTCTGATACCAATCTGTAGAAGAATAATATTTATAAGGGTAGGTTATAGATCCAAAACATTTAAAGAAATAGTCGTTTAAAGAACATCAAAATCCTTAGGAAAAGCATCAGGACCAGTCGACTGAAAAAGTTCCCCAGTCGACTGTCCAGAGTGGAAACTAACATCTTTAAGAAAATAAAATCTAAGTATCTACAGTCGACTGCAAAACTCACCAGTCGACTGTCCAGAGGGAAAATTTCATGATTTTAAGAAATAAGTTAAGTATTATAAGTTGACTTATAAAAGTCATAAGTCGACTTAAAAGAGATTATAGGTTGACTTATAAAAGTCATAAGTTGACTTACCGGAGAAAAATCTACGATAACTTTGAAAAATAAATTCTAAGTGTACCAGTCGACTGAAAAGGGTCTAAGTCGACTGTCCAGAACGGATTTTCAAGAAAACTAAAGATCTAGCAGCTGGGTCGTGCCAGTCGACTGATAGGTCTGCCAGTCGACTGTCGGCCTACAGTCTGCATAGTTTTGGTTGTTCATGATAATCAAAATTAGAGTTTACCAAAAGAAATCATTGTTTACTAAAATAATTCGTATTCAGGTAAAAATGACAATCTCAAAGTATCCTCAGATTGGATACATTACTCAAATCAACCCATGTCTCAAAACTCAAGTTCTCATGTTCTAAATTCCTAATTCTTCCATTAGGGTTTCTCAATACTGAATTTGTTTCACAACTCAAAACCAAAATCTGATTTGTAATCACGGGATCCAGATGTTCATTCATTCGATCATAACCATACCCAAATCTTAAACATGCTTTCTAATAATACAACTTTATAAACCAAGATTTACTAAACATTCATAGATATCACATACATAATACGACAACAATCATTGCATTGCTCAAACAAACATGTCAAAACAATCAACGGAACGATCATTCACATAAGTCGAAACAACAACCAAATCTACAACATTCACATAAAGCAAACAACAAACAATTTTACATCACTCACAAAACAAAATAAAACAAAACAATCACTCACCTTAGGAATGAAGAGATCCAACGATAAAACTTCTCTTTTGCGAGATCCAAAACCTCCTCTTGATCCTCAAAAATCACAAAATATAATTTTGTGTAGCGAATGACGGCTGCACACCCACTTATATAGGCCGGAAATAATGATTTAGGGTTTTAGAAACGCATTTGCAAAATAGTCCTTCCAAAATATAACTTTACATATATATAGTTCTATTCTTGGAAACTCAGTAAAAACCATTTAAATTAGGATTTAAAAGTAAAATATACTCATTAATCTCAACCGGTACTGTTCAAAACGTTCAGAAAATAGATTTTGCATTTTAACTCCTAAAAACGACAAATTTGCAAAACGGTCATTCTTTTCTCAAAATTTGCAAATAGATCCAATTAATTTCAGAAAAATCTGGAAAAATAATAAATAAATCCCAAATATTAAATAATGATTTTTCATGAAGAAAACTTGACTTTTGAACTTCTCAAGAAAGTATTTGCACGTGTTCTGTACGTGTAAAAGATAACTCTTTAGAAAATATTTATTAAATCTTCCAGAAAATTATTTTAATTCATTTTCAAATATTTAAAATAATATTTGAAAATACGGGGTTCTATATTACTCCCTCCTTAGAAGAGTTATGTCCTCAGAACTACTGCTAATGGGGTCCAAACAAACACATCAACAAGGAATGAAAACTCATGGATAGAAACATAATTTAAGAAAATACAATCACACCAAAGAATGCATTCCAATAAAAGAAATACAAACATTCAGAAGAAACACAATCATGCAAAGAATTCAGAAAAACAAACTTCCGCTGCGCAGCTCTGATAACTTGCCATCGGAAGCCAACCGCCACAACTACTGAACTCCTGCATCCAATTCTGACCTTCCACATCTGCTTCATCCTTCCGAAAATCAGTAGCCACTCCCTCCTTAGAAAGGACATGACTAAGGATAGCCACCTCAAGACCTTGCTTGGAAACACCTTAAGCTCCACACTTAAGACTATCAATAATTTGGCAACACAATTGTATGCAAGAAAACAGTATCAAATAAAACCTTTACCTTTATTTCATTAATCCAAATAAATCTTGTTACATGAAGAAAAATACTCAATCTTCAATTATTCCCCAAATAAAAGTTTTACTTAACACAAAAGAATGAATTTCAAAATTCTTGCACACACAGATCACATTCCTGAGTTATCCGCATCCTCCTCAGTCAATGCGGATTCTCGCCCCTGATCCTTGCCTTTCCCTGCACTATCTTTCTTCAGCTGCGGACAGTTTGATTGAATATGCCCTTCACGACCGCAACGATAACAAGTCCGCTTCGCCAACTTCGAACACGCTGACCTGTAATGACCTGCCTCCTTGCAGAAATAACAAGTCACTTCCTGAGTTGCAGGTGCCTTCTGCACTGGATCACTGAACTTGACTTGCTTCGCTGGAAACTCCTTCCCACTCTGATCTGACGCTGGCCTCCTCCTCTTGGAAGACTCGGCCTGCTCGATAGGATCAGCGTTAATAAACACTGGTCCAATCCTATAGTTCCGATTCTGGTTCCGAATCTGCGCCAAATTAGCTGCCATCAGCGCATTCAGAGTCTGATACACCTTGGCAAATTCGGCCTCGAGATCAATTCCCGTTCCTCGAGAACTACCAGATCCATCCTCATTGTTACCACCATTCCTGGTTCTGGCTCCTGTCATTCTACTGAATACTGCAAAACGAGGGTAAAGTTAGAGCACCACACACATTTCACATTCACAACCATACCCTATGGCAAAACCATAACCATACCCCAAACCAAACATCATGTTTTAACTCTATGTGATACTCACACTCTGATGTCCACACCTAGGTACTCACTCTCTAGTGTCCACACCTAGTTTGGTTTTCATACTATGTCTATTCTTACTATTGAAGCATGCTCTGATACCAATCTGTAGAAGAATAATATTTATAAGGGTAGGTTATAGATCCAAAACATTTAAAGAAATAGTCGTTTAAAGAACATCAAAATCCTTAGGAAAAGCATCAGGACCAGTCGACTGAAAAAGTTCCCCAGTCGACTGTCCAGAGTGGAAACTAACATCTTTAAGAAAATAAAATCTAAGTATCTACAGTCGACTGCAAAACTCACCAGTCGACTGTCCAGAGGGAAAATTTCATGATTTTAAGAAATAAGTTAAGTATTATAAGTTGACTTATAAAAGTCATAAGTCGACTTAAAAGAGATTATAGGTTGACTTATAAAAGTCATAAGTTGACTTACCGGAGAAAAATCTACGATAACTTTGAAAAATAAATTCTAAGTGTACCAGTCGACTGAAAAGGGTCTAAGTCGACTGTCCAGAACGGATTTTCAAGAAAACTAAAGATCTAGCAGCTGGGTCGTGCCAGTCGACTGATAGGTCTGCCAGTCGACTGTCGGCCTACAGTCTGCATAGTTTTGGTTGTTCATGATAATCAAAATTAGAGTTTACCAAAAGAAATCATTGTTTACTAAAATAATTCGTATTCAGGTAAAAATGACAATCTCAAAGTATCCTCAGATTGGATACATTACTCAAATCAACCCATGTCTCAAAACTCAAGTTCTCATGTTCTAAATTCCTAATTCTTCCATTAGGGTTTCTCAATACTGAATTTGTTTCACAACTCAAAACCAAAATCTGATTTGTAATCACGGGATCCAGATGTTCATTCATTCGATCATAACCATACCCAAATCTTAAACATGCTTTCTAATAATACAACTTTATAAACCAAGATTTACTAAACATTCATAGATATCACATACATAATACGACAACAATCATTGCATTGCTCAAACAAACATGTCAAAACAATCAACGGAACGATCATTCACATAAGTCGAAACAACAACCAAATCTACAACATTCACATAAAGCAAACAACAAACAATTTTACATCACTCACAAAACAAAATAAAACAAAACAATCACTCACCTTAGGAATGAAGAGATCCAACGATAAAACTTCTCTTTTGCGAGATCCAAAACCTCCTCTTGATCCTCAAAAATCACAAAATATAATTTTGTGTAGCGAATGACGGCTGCACACCCACTTATATAGGCCGGAAATAATGATTTAGGGTTTTAGAAACGCATTTGCAAAATAGTCCTTCCAAAATATAACTTTACATATATATAGTTCTATTCTTGGAAACACAGTAAAAACCATTTAAATTAGGATTTAAAAGTAAAATATACTCATTAATCTCAACCGGTACTGTTCAAAACATCCAGAAAATAGATTTTGCATTTTAACCCCTAAAAACGACAAATTTGCAAAAAGGTCCTTCTTTTCTCAAAATTTGCAAATAGATCCAATTAATTTCAGAAAAATCTGGAAAAATAATAAATAAATCCCAAATATTAAATAATGATTTTTCATGAAGAAAACTTGACTTTTGAACTTCTCAAGAAAGTATTTGCACGTGTTCTGCACGTGTAAAAGATAACTCTTTAGAAAATATTTATTAAATCTTCCGGAAAATCATTTTAATTCATTTTCAAATATTTAAAATAATATTTGAAAATACGGGGTTCTGCAAATACGAACATTCAGATATAAGACCTTACCTTCGCTAAGGGTAACTGAAGTTGTATTTGTTGGGAGCATGATTTTTCTAGTTTGCCTTCTAATATCACTCAATCACCTCGAGGCGCAACTGTCGTCGAATTATGCCTGCCATGATGAACTGTTGAAAGGTGCATATTAATTAGAACATCATTGACAATGATTTTAATTTATAAAAGAATACTAGTTTCGGGAGGATACCTTCTTGATTATTAGATACTACATGATATGGGGATGCAGATCTTGCTTGTCTCTTAATATCAATCAAACGGGCATTTCTTGGCATCTTTTCAGTGGGGATTTTGTATGAGAAACAAACAGTGTGAGCTGATTATTAAAACCCCTGACCAGAAGCTTATGTATGAGAACCAAACAGTGTGAGCTGATTATTTCAAAGTAAGAACCAGATTTTTACGAAATAACACATCATTAATTATGTAGAAAATTTTGAGGTTTTCTATCCCATAAATTCACACTGGCCTTAGCACAGAAATCACATAACTTGTTATCAGTGTTCCATGAGGTTTTGCTGCATGTCATAGACTCATTCAGTACTACGCTCTCCGTGATGAATTAGAACAATAAAACTTGCGGAAAGACCTTCTCTTTGAAACCAGACCCAGTTCAGAAATAATGCTATAATACGACAGGAGCCAACAGGAACTAGTAGGTCTGACCATATCACTTTTTTAGCTGAATGCAAAGTACAAACATAAACCTATTTTCGTTCAATAATCAACTTATGGTGGATGCTCATTGAATCTACTAATTCATTTTATTGTTAACTCTGTTAATCAGTTTCAAATTATGAACTTTTCTATGTATCAGTTTGAGATTCAAATTTATGCTCAAAGGGAGAGATAACCATTTAACAAAATTATAGTATAGATGAAGGACAGAATATGTAGATGAATGACATAATGCAGTTTGAGATTCAAATTTATCAGTTTCATTTTATTAGTTAGGTGCATGATTGTTCAAGAATTATTTTTGCTTAAAAGAAATGGATATAATCTATATTAATAGAAATTAATATAAGTAGACACTTTAATGTATTATGTAATGGAAGGAACTAACAGTAGGCTTTAACTTTTTCCCTGAAACATAAAAACCAGCTAATTACTGGGGTTTTCACAAAATTATGATCTCGGATGATGACAGTAATAATAAGTGGATGCACAGATGAGTCAAAGAAATATATAAAAGTACCTGAAGAACTTTACTATTCTAAGATGCAGCCCATTCTCTAACTGCTCACATGGTTATCTGCAGATGAAATCCCCACAAACGCATGTAAGCATATATAGCACTAATCTTTTCCCATCTACCATAGCATTAATCTAATGACCATTATTTTTGTGAACATACTGAGAAAACTAAATAAGATGTCAGCTAGTTGGTTTTGTTAGTTAGAGAGCATTTTATTCAAGGTTCAGAAACAAAAAAGGTTATAACTATACAATTCAAATTTGGAACTTCTAGATGTAAGCTAAACATGGTTGGAATATGTAATGGTATAGATGAAGGACAGAATATGTAATGGTATTCATCATATATAGGCTAATCAAAATTATGAACTTTTCTATGTATCAGTTTCATTTATGGATATGCAAATGAACTTTTCTATGTATCAGTTACATTTTACTGATTAACTCTGTTAATCAGTTTCAAATTATGAACTTTTCTATGTATCAGTTTGAGATTCAAATTTATGCTCAAAGGGGAGATAAGCATTTAACAAATGAACTCTATTGAGCACACAATTCAAACTGCATTTGTTTATAGTTAAATTATATAGCACTCTATTGAGCACACAATTTAGTTGATGGCCTTCTCATCCTGAAGCTTACCACAGTCATTGCAATTTGCATTTAAGATGTATGTTAGAGTAACTCTTTTACACAAATGTTGGAAACATCACCACAAAATGAAAGTGAAGAGTGCTGTTTGAATAATTCGGGCTGATAATAATTTGATCTCTATCAATATCCGGTACATAGAAGTTCTGTATTAAGGTCAAACACGTGCAGTTACTTTGAAAGCAGTATAGCTCATCTACAATGTACATTCTAATTTTAGATTTGCAGACAACTTCATAACTTAGCTAACAAAAAGAACCAAATTGTGTGAACCAAGGCAGAATGAACTTTGTATTTCTTTCAGCAAAAGTCCGCATTATGAAAACACATTTTCAGCTATTGGATGAACAATCATCATTTCAAAGGCCCAATGCCATATTCTTATAGATAGTGTTCTATTAAATAATGTGAGTGAATATTTGTTTGTGTTGTAAGTCTAACCTGGCACTGGGATCTGTGGTCTTCAGCAATCGGAAGGTTATGAGTTCCACCAAGTAAGCAAGAACTCATTGAATACTCGGTCTGAGTTCCACCAAGGGTCTCTGACTATCTGCGCATACAGAAACTGAATTAGAATCAATCAATTAGATCAGATCAAGTAAAATTAAATTAATTTTACAATGAACAATCAAAATTCAAAACAAACCAAATTTGCCCAGAATATTTGACATCACTCACATGTGCTCTAGCAGATCCAACAGGTCAAAAAGCAAGTAACAGTGAGTCGATCTCTGAACTAATCGAAATTGAGAAATAATGGAAAAACAACTGAAAAGCCTTTTGTATGAAAACCTTGTGAACCGATGAGTTAAGCTGAGATTAAGTTTGGTATATATATATATTTGAAGGTGTGTAGGATTTTGAGGAAGGGGCAGGTCACTGAAGAGGTTTCTTGAATAAATATAATGAAGTGAAGGGAAATTAATGAAACACATTCAGTCCAGATCTATACTATTATGCATTTGTATATTAATCTTATGCATTAATTAATCTGGATCGCATAATTTGCCTAGTACAACCATCATTAGGGGAAAAAATTAACAGTTACAAATATAGTGATTGGATATGCATTAATTAATTGTATACTCCACATTCTGTTAATGAAGGGTATTAATGGTCGGCATGCATGCATGCAGACATGAGGAAAAATCTAGGCAAATTAAATTGTGCGGAGCAAAATGCTAGTACTCTGCATCGCATAATGCATTCATAATCTGGATCACATAATTTGCCTAGTACAACCATCATTAGGGAAAAAAATTAACAGTTAAAAATATAGTGATTGGATATTTTCATTCTGTATTCTTTCCATTTTTGGAAATTATGAATTCAAGGCAAATTATGCGATGAGATGAATTCAAGGCAAATTAAATTGTGCATTCAAAATGCTAGTACTATGCATCGCATAATGCATTCATAATTTAAAATGAAGGGTATGAATGGGCGGCATGCAAATTATAATTTATTAGTCATGCAAATTATATTTTTTAACCCTATATATTTTTTAGCCTTTTATGTTTATAGGGACATGATAGTAAAAAACCACAAAAATGAGGCTTTGCTTAATAATAATATAGATATGAAGATTGCTATTTTTAGCAATCAAGACTATGGATGCTCTAACAAGATCAAGTTGTGAACGACTATATTAGTAATGGATTTAAAAATAATCTCTATATGCAGCAAGTGCCACTATTGCTAACCATTAAGCTTCTTCGATAATGAGGAAGTGATGTGCACCAATCCTATTATTATGGGTCTGTTTGGAAACATTGAAGTTGGGGAATGAAAATGAATGGAATAAAAATGAATGGAGAGGAATGGAAAGAAAGGGAAAGGAATGAATTAATTTTATAAGTTGTGTGTGTTTGGCAACTGGTGGAATGGAATAGAAATTGGGGGTGGAGCTTCAAATCTTCTTTCCATTCCATTATGCAGCTTTCCGAGGGGGGTGGAGCTGGAATAGAAATTGGCTGAAATCTTTCTCTAGGGAATGAAATTTAGTTGTTTCCTTTGTTTTCTTTTTCAAAACAAACAGGCTGTGGAATAGGATAAGATGAGTTCATCCGCAGTATTCCATTCATTTCCCTAGTTTTTTGGATTTCCAAACGCACCCTATAGGAAAAGAGTGAGAATGTGTGTTCCACTACAGGCAAAAAAGTTGACTTATATAACTTATGAATCTGAACGACATGTTTTTAAGTTTAAAATATATAAACTCGTTCACTTAAATTCATTCAGCTACTTAAAATCTGAACTATATTTAAAACCCCAAATAATTTCAGCCATGTACTACTATCTAAAGATTAAGGGTCTTTTTGGTTTGTTGTGTGTGTGTGTTTTTTTTTCTTTTTCCCCAAAACCCCAAAACTTGTTTGGTTAGGGTGTTTTGTAAAAACAGTTTTCACAAAACTCCACTTCAGTCATTTTCTGTTTTTTCATATCCTCTCTGTATATATATATATATATATATATATATATATATATATATATATATATATATATATATATATATATATGGGTAATGCTCAGTTGAAAACGCAAATGTCTGTGAAAACGTGAAAAACCACTAAGTTATATATATATAGGGTAATGCTCAGTTGAAAACGCAAATGTCTGTGAAAACGTGAAAACGACCCTAGGCCGTTGTTGGAAACAACGGCCTAGGTTATAATGCATTATAACCTAGGCCGTAGTTTCAAACAACGGCCTTAGTGGTTTTCCACGTTTTCACAGATGTTTGCGTTTTCAATGGAGCATTACCCTATATATATTATTATTATTATTATTATTATTATTATTATTATTATTATTATTATTATATTTTTATTTTTTTAATATATATATATATATATATATATATATATATATATATATATATATATATATATATATACTATTATTCTAATATATATTATTATTTCATATATACTATTTTATATATACTATTATAATATTCTATTATTACTATAATATATATTATTATTATTATATATTACTATTATATATTATTATTTATATTATTATATAATTTATTATTATTATAGCAAATTATTTAATATATAATTATAATATATTGTTATTACATATATATTATTATAATTATTATATGTTATTATATATATGTATTTAATTAAATAAGTTTATTATAATAAATTATTATATATATATATATATAATAAATTACAAAGAAAGCTATCAAGTGGCTCTCATTCAATCTCCCCTAAAATCAATGGCCTACATTGATTCTCACAAAACATATTTTCCCGCTCAAAATTTCAAACCCCAAAATTAAAATTTTCCCCCAAAACTAAAAAACTCATTACTTTATTACTATCTCTCTCTTCTCTCTTCACTTTTTCATATTTCTCTCTTTCTCTCTCTCCCTCTCTCTCCCATTCTTTCTTTATTTACTTAGAAATTTAGATTTTAAGATTTCAAGTTTGTAAAATTTTTAGAATTTTTATGTTTTTTTATTGCACATGTTATATTGAAAAATAACAAATATCTCTTCAACAGTTAAATTTCATTATTTTCCACACTTAAAGTTCTAAGAAGTTGAATTTTACACCCTCATTTATAATTATTTTTCAACATATACTAATAGAAACATGGACTTTTATTACAACTAATTATTATCATACTATTCAAACTTGAACTACATAATTGTTATTTTACTGTTTACAGGGCTTTTCGTGTGTTGTATCATTCCGAAGACGTGCCGTAGGCACGTGCCCACGGGCAAATCTAGTTATTATATAATTTACAATTATTATAATAATATATTATTTTATATATACTATTTTATATACACTATTATTATTATATATATATTATTATATATATTATTATTTTATTTATACTATTTTATATATACTATTATTATATTATATTATTATTATATATATTATTATTATATATTATTATTATTATTATTATTATTATTATTATTATATATTACTATTATTTATTATTATATATATTAATATATAATCTATTACTATTATATATTATTATATATATTATTATATAATATACTATTATTATAATATATTGTTATATATATATTTATAATATATTATTGTTACATATATTATTATTATTATTATTATTATTATTATTATTATATTTATTTTTTGATATATATATATATATATATATATATATCAAAAAATAAATATAATAATAATAATAATAATAATAATAATAATAATATATGTAACAATAATATATTATAAATATATATATATAACAATATATTATAATAATAGTATATTATATAATAATATATATAATAATATATAATAGTATATTATATATATTATTATATAATATACTATTATTATAATATATTGTTATATATATATATTTATAATATATTATTGTTACATATATTATTATTATTATTATTATTATTATTATTATTATATTTATTTTTTGATATATATATATATATATATATATGGAAATGCTCAGTTGAAAACGCAAATGTCTGTGAAAACATGGAAAACCACTTAGGCCGGAAACAACGACCTAGGTTATAATGCATTATAACCTAGGCCGTTGTTGGAAGGCTTGTTTTCACATTTTCCACAATATTTGCATTTTCAACTGAGCATTTTCCATATATATATATATATATATATATATATATATATATATATATATATAGGGTAAAAGGGATATGAGCAACTTGCTCATTTAATAAATAGGCAATTGATTATGTGGCATGCATGTGATAATTGGACAACAAACCCTTTTAAGAATTTTTCAATCACATGCATGCCACATCATCAATTGCTTATTTACTAAATGAGCAAGTTGCTCATACCCCTTTTTCCCATATATATATATATATATATTATATCATTATTTTATTTCGTATATACTATTTTATATATACTATTATAATAAACTATTATTATTATAATATATATTATTATTATTATTATATATTACTATTATATATTATTATATATATTATTTTATAATTTATTATTATTACTAGATTTGCCCGTGGGCACATGCCTACGGCACGTCTTCAGAACGATACAACACAGGAAAAGCTCTACAAACAGTAAAACAACAATTATGTAGTTCAAGTTTGAATAGTATGATAATAATTAGTTGTAAATAAAAGTTCATGTTTCTATTAGTATATATTGAAAAATAATTATAAATGAGGGTGTAAAATCCAACTTCTTGGAACTTTAAGTGTGGAAAATGATAAAATTTATGAAGAAATATTTGCTATTTTCAATATTACTTTTGCAATAAAAAAATAAAAATTTGAAAATTTACAAACCTGAAATCTTAAAATCTAAATTTCTAAGTAAATAAAGAAAGAATGGGAGAGAGAGAGAAGGAAAGAGAGAAAGAGAGAAATATGAAAAAGTGAAGAGAGAAGAGAGGGATAGTAATAAACTAATGAGTTTTTTAGTTTTAGAGGAAAATTTTTAATTTTGGGGTTTCAAAATTTTGGGCGGGAAAATATGTTTCGTGAGAATCAATGTAGACCATTGGTTTTAGGGAAGATTGAATGAGAGTCGCTTGATAGCTTTCTTTGTAATTTATTATATAGATAATAAATTGTTTAATATATAATTTGAAACTATTATTATAATTATTATATATTATTATATATGTATATTATTAAATATGTTTATTATAATAAAATATTTTATATTATTATATATTAGTATGTATGTAAATGTGTACAACATGTATGTATCAGAGTATATATACTGTATACGGTATATACATACAACCAAACCTATACATACATTATACACTCATTTTAAAAAAAACTGTTTTCATAAAAAAATATTACCAAACAGCTTTTACGCTCTCATTTTCAGAAAACTATTTTCAGAAAACTCTTTTCAGAAAACTGTTTTTAGAAAACTGTTTTCAAAACAACAAACCAAACGCAACCTAAATTTTCCTACAAACTATTAGTGTTAGTTTTTTAAATTCTCATTTGTTTCTTTTTCATTAAAATGATTTTTTCATTCTTGATCGTGATTTTTCAGGTCTCTTCATTATGGCGTGTTTAGTCGTCTATCCATCTGCAATCTTCATATTCTCAGAATGTTTTTAATGACTTCTTTTTCTCTTTATGTTACTTTCTATTTTGATGGTGTCTATTTTGGTTGGTTGGTGTATATATTTTGGTGGAGGATGTAATAGGTGTAAGTATCTGTATATGATGATGATATAATATAGTTATGTTAATACTCGTACCCGCAAAGTTGTGGAGTATTGGGTTCTGTGTTTGATTTTTCAAAGGTTTTTCTAAAAAATCATTACATTTTCAAACGAAATTTTGGATTTTATTTTGTATCTTGCATCATATTATGATCCCCCCCTCCCACCCAAGTCCTTTATATATGATGCATGTGTAATGTTGCTTGGTTTGGTCTGGGGAGGATTGATATTGACTGCCTGTGATGTTATATTTTTAATTGTTTGCAGAATTCCGTAAGGAATTGCTGTAAAAGGGCTAATATTTTAGGGGGGACTCTGTCGAAATTTTTACTAAAATTTCTAAAATTCTATTATGTTTTTAAACGAAGTATTGGTCATTATTTTGTATCTTGAGTCATATGATCATCCCCCCCCCCTAGAGCCCTATATATATGATGCATGTGTGATGTTGCTTGGATTGGCCTGAGTAGGATTCAAATTGACTAACTGTGATGTTAATTTTATCATTGTGAGCAGAATTCCGTAAGAAATTGCTGTAAAGGGGCTAATATTTACGGGGAGATTTTGTCGAAATTTTTAATATAATTCTTCAAAATCTATTACGTTTTTAAATGAAATCTTGGTTTTTTTTTGTATCTTGGCTAATATGAAAATTTTAGTGGAGGATTAATATTAACTATCTGCGATGACGTGTCGTAGGCACGTGTTCACGGGCATACCTAGTACCATTTACAAAATCCAACAAAATTGAGAGGAAGTTGCTGATGCAACACTATTCATAATTTTATATGACTTTCTCTCTACTCTTCTTTTCCAATACTGTGAAATGATGCCTTCTAGAGCATCCACGGTCGTTTGAGATAAAAAAAAATGCATAAATGCAAATTTTACCTTTCCATTTCGACGAAATACTGCAATCGTCAAAAAGACAAAAAATGCATATTTCCGTTAAAAATGAAACAGACGATGTTTCGTCTGTGATTTAAAAAATCATTTATATAGTCAGAATGTGAGAAAATATTAATAAAATATACGAGAAGACAAAAGAAGAAAAAATTGCAAAAGAACCGGACGAGTTTTAAGAATTTTTTTTTTTGCAAAAACAAATTGCAAAAACAATTTTAAAAATAGTTTGTAAAAAAAGTATTTTTAACAATTTGCAAACACAATTTAAAAATTGCAAAAATAATTTAAAATTTTGCAAAATTAATTTAACCAGAAAAAAATTGGAAACATCATGGTTCGTCCAAGTCTTAAATTCATTTAACCGGTTAATTTATTTATTTTTTTAAACTTTTTTACTTCGGATGTTTCGTCCGATTAATTAAAAATATAATTAAATAATCCTTTCGTCAGCTATAATGTGCATTTTGCTATTTCGAATGTTATTTTTCCTTTTCTATTATAGCCGAATTGTTAAAAAATGACAAAATAACTTACGATTGTGTGCGCTACAGTACACATAAAATGAAAAAAATGACAAACAAGCAAACCACTGTGGATGCTCTAAGTTCTAATCCCCATTCTGTCCTTTTCTCTCCTTTCCCTCTTTCCTACTAATTTAATAATAATAATCCAAACAACCAAATCCTTTACTGTTTATGGTTGAAGTGTTACTTACTGTTTATGCTCCCTGCCGAACTGATTTTCAGATCATTTTTTCCTGAATTTCTTTTCGAAACAGTACCTGTTCTGTTGTTCATGGTTGAATTTCTTGTGCAGGCAAACAAACACCCCCCTAAGTAACATTGTGGGTCCAAACGAGTAGTGAAGTAGAGCCCAACGGCCCAACCCATTAACAAGTGTGAATTGAGCATGTTTTTCTCATTTGATTTTGTTTTAATATAGACACATTTCACATTTGTATGCATTCCTTGTGGACAAGGATCCTCTGTTTCCTTGCATATACCAAGTTAGAGTGGCTAGCTGAATAACAATTGCTTTCTTTAGGGTTAGAAAATGTTATAAAATCACGTTAAGAAAATAGAAAAAGGAGTCTTACATGTTCATACTTAAAGGTGATACTTCTGTGTAACACTTTGGATTTTATGTCATATTATATGATATGGGTCGGATGACGTGGCCCCTCCTGGGCCACAGGATCCCCTCAGGAAACGTGCACCCCCGGATCATCCGGATCTGCCATGTCAGCATTGGAAAACCGTCCGGGCCTCTGTCACGTCAGCCTGGAAACCACCCGGGCCTCTGCCATGTCAGCCTGGAAACCGCCCGGGCCTCTGCCACGTCAGCCCTATACTGCCCGGGTTTCCACCGCTTCAGCCCCACGGGCAACCGGGTCCAGACCCGGCCCCAAACGGGTCCAGACCCGGTTGGCTTCTCCTATAAATACCAGACCCCTACCCCTTATCCAGGTAATCAATCCTTTCCCACTCAAACCCTAGTTACTGTTACTCTCTCTCAGTAGCTGACTAGATCGTCGGGGTCTGCAACCGGGACCAACCCCGGTGTTCCTAGACCGTCTGTAGGTACACGAGACCTCAGATCCGAGCCTCCTTATCCGAGCCGAGCATCCAGCCCCCACCTCACTCAAGCCTACTTCAGTACCGTTCGCCCAGCTGAGGGTCGGCCGCACCGGAGCTTCCTCCACCAAATACAAATCGAGTAAGAACTCACACCTGGTGCATGCACATGCCTCCCAAAAACAAACCGCATCAGGTTGGCGCCGCCTGTGGAAAATTCTGTTGCTGACGCCGACCCGAGCTCTGCCACCAACGCTACCCCGTCAGTCCGAGCTTACATGGCGCCCAGAGCCACAAGAGCTGTTACCTCTGTGCGTCGGCAGGACGTGCCTCCACCAGACACCGCCGCCGACGCTCCTGCATCCAACAACAAAGGGGTCAGTCGCGAACCCCAGCCGGGTGCCTCCCGTCCGGTCCAGCCCGACCTACGGGGGGTAATCCTAAACCGACAGGCTAGCCACAGCAAGGGAGGGGCCACTTCCAACTCGGCCCCGAACCATCCAAAACCTCCGTCCCAAGGACGGCGGCCGGCACTCAGCTGTGTCGGACGGCGACCTTCGGCTCAACCAAACCGTGCTGAGCGGGCCCGGGTCACTCACCAGGAGTTCCAAGACTTCCGGAAGGAAATCATGGGGGCCATCCGAGGGATCCCCATCGATGAGAACGTCCGCCGTTCTCGCACCCACTCGGATGCCGAGGACAGCGTATCTCGCCCCCTACCTTCCAACCAGAGTATGACGACGACATTTTGAAGCGCCTCCAAGAAATGGAGGACCGCCTCGACCACTTCGGCGACGGCGGTCCAAGGACGGCTCAGGGATACAGACCCGTCCGTCCTCCTTTCTCCACCCTCATCCTACAGGCGGAAATACCTTGGAATTTCCGTCCACCTCAATTCGAGACCTATGACGGCGAGGGCAATCCTGCTGATCACATGGAGGGCTTCAAAACCCTCATGATGATTCACAGCGCATTGGATCCCCTCCTGTGCCGAGCCTTCCCCGCCACCCTCCAGGGTCTGGCTCGGGAATGGTTCTCCAAGCTCACCCCCGGCTCCATCCACTCCTTCGACCAGTTGGAGGGCAACTTCCTCGCCCACTTTGTAACCAGCCGGAAGGCCGAAAGGAAAAGTGCGTCCCTACTTGGCCTCCGGCAGAAGGAAGGGGAGTCACTCCGGGTGTTCATCCGAAGGTTCACCGCTGAGGCAAGGTCGGTCTCCTCCCTCGGCCCTGGCGTTGCCTCAGCCGCGTTCCGGCACAACGTCTGGCATGGTCAGTTGAAGGCCTCCCTGGCAAAAAAGCCCCCCATAGATTTTCCTGACCCCCTCAATTGGGTCGAGAAATACATCCGGACCGAGGAAGCCCTAAACACAGAGGAGTCAAGGGAAATTCCCGGGAAAGAAAAGCGCAAGGCCGACGAGGTCGAGCCAGCAAAGAAAGCTTCGAGAGACGGGGGCGCCATGAAGAAGGTTCTGCCGGTCCCTCGCTTCGAGAGGTACACTTATCTGATGCAGAATGTGTCCACCATTCTTTTGGCAATCGAAGACAGGGACCTCGTGCAGTTTCTCCCTCGACCGTCCAACAACACCAGCAAGAAGAGGGATCAGCAGTTCTACTGCCGCTTCCACCGGGACAACGGGCACGACACAGATCATTGTCGTGCCCTGAAAGACGAAATTGAGGCCCTCATCCAACGAGGGTACCTCCGAGAATTCAAAAGAGAAGGCGCCTGGGAACAGAGGGATTCCAGAAGCAGGAGGGATTCCCCTCCTCCTCGAGCACCCCGACAGCGCCCCGAGCGGGATCCGGAACCCGAGGAGCCACAGGGTCAGGCAATCTTGCATTGCGTACACGAAGGGCCCATGGGAAGGGAATCCAACACTTCCCGCAAGTCATTCGTCCTGGATGTCATCACCGTTTAGGGCCCTCTCTCCCCCTAGATCCAGCAACTCCCTGTCTCCTTCTCGGGGGAGGACCTGGAGGGAGTCCGGCTCCCGCATTGTGACGCACTCGTCATCAGCCTCAACATGGCAAACTTCGAGGCCCAGCGAATCCTCGTGGACAACGGGAGCTCAGTCAACATCCTGTTCCTAGAAGCATTCTAAAACTTGAAGCTCTCCCGTGATAAGCTAAAGCCGTCCGGATACACCTTGCACGGATTCTCCGGCGTCCCGGTGACAATAGAAGGGATCGTCACGCTAGACGTTGCGGCGGTTACGACCCCAAACAGAAGGACCGAGTCCATGGACTTCATAGTTGTGAATGTCAAGGTAGCCTACAACGCAATACTCAGTCGTCCGGGGCTCTGCTCCCTCCAGGCGGTTCCCTCAGCCTACCACCAGAAGATGAAGTTCCCTACCAACACTTGTGTTGGAGTTGTACGAGGAAACCAAGAAGCCGCACGCTCGTGCTACATGACGGCAATCGGAGGCGGTGTATTTCCCCTTGATGCCGTCGAGCTGCAGCCCGAGAGGACCCAGCCAGAACCAGAGCCGGCAGACGAGTTAGAAGATGTCTTGTTCGAGACAGGGGACGCGTCGAAGCACTTCTGTGTGAGCTGCTCCCTCGCTCTTGACCTTAAGTCCGCCCTGATCGGCTGCATTCACCGTAATGTCGACCTCTTCGCCTGGAAGCCCTCTGACATGCCCGGTATCTCCGAGGATCTCATCATGCATAAACTCAGCGTAATCCCCGGGTCAAAATCGGTTGTCCAAAAGCGACGTAAGTTCGCTCCGGAGCGACAGTAGGCGGTAAATGCAGAGGTAGACAAGCTCTTGTCCGCACGTTTCATACAAGAAGTCAGCTACCCCGAGTGGCTGGAGAACGTCGTCATGGTTAAGAAGGCGAGCGGGAGCTGGAGGATCTGCATAGATTTCACCGACCTCAACAAGGCATGCCCCAAGGATCCGTTCCCCCTCCCCAGCATCGATGCTCTTATCGACGCCACATCGGGTCAAGAGCTCTTATCCTTAATGGATGCCTTCTCAGGCTATAACCAGATCTGGATGTTTCCTCCCAACATCGCCAAGACGTCCTTCGTCACAGACCGAAGACTCTACTGCTACCGGGTTATGCCCTTCGGACTGAAGAACGCTGGTGCTACTTACCAGAGGCTCGTTAACCGAGTCTTCAAAGATCAAATCGGGCGTAACATGAAGGTGTATGTCGACGACATGCTCGTCAAAAGCCAGCAGGGACAGGATCACGTCGCCGACCTGGAAGAGGCCTTTGGGGTCCTTCGAACCCACAACATGAGACTCAATCCGGCGAAGTGTGCATTTGGCGTCTCCTCGAGAAATTTCCTAGGGTTCATCGTCAGCCAGCACAGCATCGAGGCAAACCCCGAAAAAATCCAGGCCATAATAGACATGACCCCTCCGAAGAACATCAAAAAAGTCCAGAGGCTAACGGGAAGACTGGCGGCCATCGGCCGTTTACTCTCCAAGTCTGGAGAGAAGTCCCTTCCGTCCTTTAAGGAACTACGCGACACAGGAGGGTTCGAGTGGGGTACTCAGCAGTAAGAGGCCTTCGCCCAATTAAAGGAGTACCTCGCCAACCCTCCCCTCCTCAGCAAGCCCGAACCAGGTGAGCCGCTCTTGCTCTACCTTTCGGCATCGGAGAACGTGCTTAGCGTCGTCCTCATTCGAGAAGATGAAGGAGTCCAAAAGCCCATGTACTATGTGAGCAAGGTCCTCCTCGACGCCGAGACCAGGTATTCCAAGATGGAGAAAGTAGCATACGCCTTGGTCATGGCCACACGAAAGCTTCGTCCATATTTTCAGGCACATTCGTTCCAGGTGCTCACGGATCAATCCCTGAAGGGCGTGCTCTATAATCCCGAGAGCTCGGGGCGACTAGTCAAATGGTCGATCGAGCTCAGTCAGTACGACATCGGCGATCAGCCGAGGATGACTATCAAAGGGCAGGCCCTCGCCGAGTTCATCACAGAATGCACCATCTCCGAGCAACCCACAAGCAAGGAAGCCGACCAGATGTGGGAAGTTTACTTCGATGGCTCCTCTTGCGAAGCCGGAAGTGGCGCGGGCATCATTCTGCGGGGTCCAGGTGGTTTTTTCTTCAATACTGCCTCCGCCTTAACTTTCCGGCCTCTAAAACGAGGTTGAGTACGAGGCCATGATCGACGGGCTCACCCTGGCTCATCAGGCCGGCGCTAGACAGATCAGGGCCTTTAGTGACTCTCAACTTGTGGTCAACCAGATCACTGGGGATTACGAGGCCCGTGATGATCGGATGATCAGGTACCTGGCCGTGGTCCAACGCCTATTAACGTCCTTCGACGAATCGGCTGTCTTGAGGATCCCCCGGGAGCAGAATGCCCAGGTCGACGCCCTGTCAAAGTTAAATTCCTCATCCTTTGAAGGCCTTGACCACTCGGTCCTGATTGAAGTCCTGTTGAAGCCAAGTACAGACTTTCCGGAGGCTCTTTGGATTGAAGACGGATCTCATCCCGACGACTGGACCACTCTTATCAAGAAATTTCTAACCAAGGGAGAGCTCCCCGAAGACCGGGCTGAAGCGAGGCGGGTCAGGTTCCGATCAGAAAGATTCGCCGTAATCGACGCCACCCTCTTCAAAATGTCTTACACCACAATGGATGGCAGACCCTACCTCCGCTGCCTGACCCCAGACGAGGCCAAGTATGCCCTCAAGGAGCTACACGAGGGGATCGGCGGATGCCACATGGGAAGCCGCTCTCTCGCGCGGAAGGCATTAAATCATGGGTACTACTAGCCCACTATGCTACAAGACGCCCTCGCCCTTGTGAAGAAGTGCGGCCCCTATCAGCGGTTCTCCCCCGTAAAGAGGGCTCCGCAAGAAAATCTCCGTTCCATGGCTAGTCCGACCCCCTTTGCCATGTGGGGAAGGATCTGGTAGGCCCCTTGCCGAAGGCAACAGGCCAACGAAAGTTTCTCATAGTGGTGATCGACTACTTCACGAAGTGGATCGAGGCAGAGCCATTAGCCACGATCACCGAGCGACAGACCCAACAGTTTTTCTGGAAACACATCGTCTGTCGGTTCGGGATCCCTCAGGTGCTTATCACGGACAATGGGACTCAATTTGCGGGTAAGCACTTCCGCAAGTTCTGTGAAGGTCGGGATCCAGCAACGCTTCTCCTCAGTATGCCACCCCCAGTCCAACGGTCAGGCCGAGAATGCGAACCGCCAAATTCTCGACGGGCTCAAGAAACGACTCGATAACTCTCCTAAGGGGTTATGGGTCGACGAGCTGCCAAGCGTTCTCTGGGCCCACCGGACGACAAAGAGAATCCCCACGGGAAAATCGCCTTTCAATCTGACATACGGCGCGGAGGCCGTCATTCCCTTGGAGATCGGGATCCCTTCGCCCCGGATCATGGCTTTCGACAAGGCAAGTAACCCTATACAGCTGTGAGCCGACCTGGACCTCATAGACGAGGTCAGGGAGAAGTCTGCCATTAGAAGGAGCATCTACCAGCAAAGGATTGAAAGGTTCTACAACAAGAAGGTGTGTCCCACCGACATCAAACTCGGAGACCTCGTTCTCTGAAAGCTGGCAGTATCCAATCCCGGCCAGAAAAGGAAATTGGCCCTGAACTGGGAGGGCCCTTACAGCGTATCGGAGGTCGTACGCCCAGGGACTTACCGCCTGACCAACTCAGAAGGCAAGGCCATCAAGAGGCCCTGGAATGCGGAGCACCTCATCAAGTTCCTAGGAGGAGGGGATTAGCCTCCACCCCATGTAAATTATAAAGAATTTAATCGGCATGTCGTGCCTTGTTTTATGTAAAATTCCAATATGTTGTAAATATGACAGCTTTCTTAAAACAAGCTGGTGGCTTCGTATTTTGTTACCAATAAAAAACATGTCAGAAAAGCTTCCCTTACAAGCTTGGGGCTCGGCGCTCGGATAGCATCGCGAGCCAGAAAAACTTCCCTTACAAGCTTGGGGCTTGGCGCTCGGATAGCATCGCGAGCAAGAAAAGCTTCCCTTACAAGCTTGGGGCTCGGAGCTCAGATAGCATTGCGAGCCAGAAAGGCTTTCCTTACAAGCTTGGGGCTCGGCGCTCGGATAGCATCGCGAGCCAGAAAAGCTTCCCTTACAAGCTTGGGGCTCGGCACTCGGATAGCATCGTGAGCCAGAAAAGCTTCCCTTATAAGCTTGGGGCTCGGCGCTCGGATAGCATCGCGAGCCAGAAAAGCTTCACTTACACATCTTTCTGAGAACAAGTGCGGGAGCTCAGCGTCGACCTCGAGCAAGGCGGAGGCTTTCTTCAAAGCACATCGACCTTAATGCTCATCGACGACCTTCAGCTACGCCCGTTACTGGCTTTCTCCCCGGTGTGGGGGCTCAGTACCTGTCCCTAGCATGGTTTGGGCTTCTTCAAGCTCATCAACCTATGCACGTGGAGGCAACCGCCAGCTACACCCGTGCCGTCTTCCTGAGAACAAGTGCGGGAGCTCGGCGTTGACCTCGAGCAAGGCGGAGGCTTTTTTCAAAGCACCTCGACCTTAACGCTCGGCGACGAACTTCAGCTACGCCTGCTACGGGCTTTCTCCCCGGTGTGGGGGCTCGGCACCTGCCCCTAGCATGGTTTGGGCCTCTTCAAGCCCATCAACCTATGCACGAGGCGACAACCGCCAGCTACACCCGTGCTGTCTTCTTGAGAACAAGTGCGGGAGCTCGGCATCGACCTCGAGCAAGGCGGATGCTTTCTTCAAAGCACCTCGACCTTAATGCTCGGCGACGACCCTCAGCTATGCCCGTTACTGGCTTTCTCCCTGGTGTGGGGGCTCGGCACCGGTCCCTAGCATGGTTTGGGATTCTTCATGCCCATCAACCTATGCACGAGGTGGCAACCTCCAGCTACACCCGTGCCGTCTTCCTGAGAACAAGTGCTGGAGCTCGGCGTCGACCTCGAGCAAGGCAGATGCTTTCTTCAAAGCACCTCGACCTTAACGCTCGGCGACGACCCTCAGCTACGCCCGTTACTGGCTTTCTCCCTGGTGTGGGGGCTCGGCACCGGTCCCTAGCATGGTTTGGGCTTCTTCAAGCCCATCAACCTATGCACGAGGCGACAACTGCCAGCTACACTCGTGCCGTCATCCTGAGAGCAAGTGCGGGAGCTCGGTGTCGACCTCGAGCAAGACCGAGGCTTTCTTCAAAGCACCTTGACCTTAACGCTCGGCGACGACCTTCAACTACGCCTGCTACTGGCTTTTTCCCCGGTGGGGGCTCGGCACCTGCCCCTAGCATGGTTTGGGCTTCTTCAAGCCCATCAACCTATACACGAGGCGGCAACCGCCAGCTACACCCGTGTCGTCTTCCTGAGAACAAGTGCGGGAGCTCGGCGTCGACCTCGAGCAAGGCCGAAGCTTTCTTCAAAGAACCTCGACCTTAATGCTCGGCGACGACCCTCAGCTACGCCTGCTACTGGCTTTCTCCCCGGTGTGGGGGCTCGGCACCTGTCCCTAGCATGGTTTGGGCTTCTTCAAGCCCATCAACCTATGCACGAGGCGGCAACCGCCAGCTACACCCGTGCCGTCTTCTTGAGAACAAGTGCGGGAGCTCGGCGTCGATCTCGAGCAAGGCGGGGGCTTTCTTCAAAGAAACCTCGACCTTATCGCTCGGCGACGACCTTCAGCTACGCCTGCTACTGGCTTTCTCCCCGGTGTGGGGCCCGACACCTGCCCCTAGCATGGTTTGGGCTTCTTCAAGCCCATCAACCTATACACGAGGCGGAAACTGCCAGCTACACCTGTGCCGTCTTCCTGAGAACAAGTGCGGGAGCAAGGCGGAGGCTTTCTTTAAAGCACCTCGACCTTAACGCTCAGCGACGACCTTCAGCTACGCCTGGTACTAGCTTTCTTCCCGGTGTGGGGGGTCGGCACCTGCCCCTAGCATGGTTTGGGCTTCTTCAAGCCCATCAACCTATGCACGAGGCAGCAACCGCCAGCTACACCCGTGCCGTCTTCCTGAGAACAAGTGCGGGAGCTCGGCGTCGACCTCGAGCAAGGCCGAGGCTTTCTTCAAAGCACCTCGACCTTAACGCTCGGCGGCGACCCTCAGCTACGCCTGATACTGGCTTTCTCCCCGGTGTGGGGACTCGGCACCTGCCCCTAGCATGGTTTGGGCTTCTTCAAGCCCATCAACCTATGCATGAGGCGGCAACCGCCAGCTACACCCGTGCCGTCTTCATGAGAACAAGTGGGGCCTCGTCGTCAACCCCGAGCAAGGCCACGGTTTTTTTCAAAGCCGCTCGACCAATACGCTCGGCTACGACCTACCGCCACGTCTGCTTCAGCAAAAATTTCCATTGAGGTTTAGAGCATCCGCCTTCGGCAGACGCCCCGAGCTTCGTGTCGATTGGTTGACCCTTCTCTCGCCTGCGAACAACCCGGGGTTTACAGCTTTCACAAGACAAAACCTCGAATTGTTCGAGGATGGCAGGGAGCCACCGACCCTCGGCTCTCTGCGTCCCTGAAAAACACCCCGAACTTCGAGCCCATTCGTTGACCCTCCTCTCGGCCTCGAACAACTCGGGGTTTACGGCTCTCACGAGCCCAAAACCCTGAATTGTTCGAGGACGACAGGGGAGCCACCGAACCTTCGAACAGATCGGTCGGCCCACCACTCACCAACGAACAAATCGGGGTCTTACGGCCCTCAAGGCCCGAACCCCGAATTGTTCGAGGGTGATTGGTGTGCCTCCAATCCGGAGCCCTCGGAAAAATATTAATTTCAGGGCGCCCGCCCTCGGCAGGCACCCAAGTCGAGCGACAGACCAGCCACTCTCACTTCTTAACAACCAACAAGGGGGAGTGGGGGTTATATAGCCCCCTGAGGCGCGCAGTTATTGTGTCTGGGAATACGAAACGGCGGAAGGCGAAACATCGCCATAAATACTCATGGGAAGGCGGAACGTCGCCATTAATGACTTATCGAAAGGCGAAACGCCACGACGTATGCGCCCATTGTACCAAGTCACCTCGGCGGCGACCTCCTACGCAACGAGCTCGACAACCATCCCCAGCAACCGAGACTATCAAGGTTCAGAAAATCAAATGTTCTTATTATTACTCATTGCTTACAACTCAATGAATGTCGGTACAAATACAAAGAACAGCTTACAACTCACTCACACTCGGCTTGAAACTCAAATTCGGCGCTCCCTTCGGGGCTCCTCTCACGCTCAGCCGGACCGACCAGGGAAGACACCCCTGCCACCGAGCTTCCCTCATCTTCAGGCTGGGTAGCTTCCAATAAAAATGTCGGAGACCGCCCCGGGGTTGAGTTGCTCGCCTCCTCAATCAAACCCGCGCCCAACACCAGCTTCAACCTTTGGATCTCCAACTCTTTCTCAACAACGACCTCACGAAGGAAAGACTCCGAAGCCGACTGCCCGCTCAAGGCATCCGAGATGGACCAGCCCATCTCGATTACCCACCAGTCGCGGTCAGCTATGGCTTTCTTCAGACAAGCCACCTCCAGGCCGAGCTCCCTAGACTTGTTCGTGAAATAGTTTACGGTGGCCGCTCGGTCCCGAGCCTGTTTTCGCTGGCGAGCCAGAGCTACCTCCATGGCCTCCCTCCCTGCTCGGACCAGGGATTCCTCGGTGGAAACAAGGTCGGCCTCCAAGACCTCGTGCTTCTATCAAAAGACGAGAGAAAACAAACAATCACAAGGAGAGCTAAAAAATGCACAAGTCACGAAGCCTCGGCCAAAAAAGCTATTTTTCATTACTTTCAAAAAAGGTACAAAACCGTGGTGGCCAGTCCGCATGAGGCATATACAGTCAAAAAAAGAAAGAAAGAAAGGCCTGGTCTATGCTTTGGGGGGGGGGGGGGTGGCACCTCATCGGCAATAGGGTCGCCCCCCGTCTCCTCGCCACCAGGGGTCGGCGGAAGGTCCGACAGCCAACCGTCGTGGAGGTGATCCACTTTCTGCTCTGGGTAAATCCTTCGGAAGTGCTCCTTGGCCTGGTCGTAGGCCTCGTCCTGCGCCATGATCAGGGCTTCGAGGCTTCCTCCATCCTCTTCAAGGCCTTCCGCCCCTTCGTCGCTTCCTCTTCGATCCTCTCCTTGAGGCGATCCACGTCGTTCGCGTGATGCTGGAAGATCGAGGCCATCTGGGCTTCGTGGAAGAGCGCCATTTGCTGAGCCTCCTTTAGCTGGTCGATCACCTTGTTCAACTCGCGGAGATACTTATCCGCGTTCCTCCTCTCCACAATGACCTCCCTCTTCAAGCACTTTTGAAAGTGCTGCCCATGATGCATCGCCTGTCCGAAGGAGAAAAGATCAGGAAATTTTTTTACCAAGTTCAAAACCAGGAAAAAATACGAAGTCTCAAGCACTTACCGAGACCGACGCCTGAGACCAGCGCATGAAGGCCTGGTCGGCCGTCTACGTCGCCAGCGCCATCCGATCACGCTCGGTAGCGGCCTTCCTGACGAACTCCATGGACACGGGGCCATCAAGCAGGGTGTCCCCCTGGACGATCGACCAGTCGGGAGCAAAGGGCCGCAACCCCTGCTGCCCCACCATCTGCTCGGCAGTAAGCCGAGCTGGGGGAAGCCCATTTCCTGGGGCCTCGATAGTCTTGCCCGAACTGCCCCCCGCATCCCGGGGCACCCTCGGCATGGGGGGTGATGCTTCTTAGACTTATTCGAGGGAGAAGGCTCCTCGGCTACCGGGGCTGGTCCCTTGGCGGACCCCCCAGCCTGGGCAGCCAGCTTCTCCTTCTCTGCCTTCTTCCTCTTCTCCGCCCTCGAATTCTCGGCGACAACAAGCAAAGCGCGCCTGTCATCAACTTGCTTGGACGTCATCTCTACAAAAATGAAAGAAGAAGGGCTAATGTTAACACGAAGGCAGAAAGATACAAAAATTCAGAACGAAACATACTAGGATCGGCTGGGCTCAGTCCGGCCCGGGCCAGGTGTAGCTCCGTCACTCGGGGCCACGCAATGTTGTGCCCCCCTACGATCTTCTCAATCTTATTCCACTCCTTTTCGGTCAAGTCACTGCGCTTCGGAGGTTTGTGGTTGGGCTTGAAGAAATTCCACAAGGTCGGGATCCCCCAAGACCTCTCGCTCCGGACCACGAAATATTTCTCCTTCCACCCCTTGATGGAATCCGTATGGCCGTGCATCACCTTTTTATGAGGCCTAGGTGAGAAATAAAATATCCCCTCCACGTCGTCGAGCGAGCTGATCCCTAGGATGGCTCGGAAGTAGGTCAACCTCGGCTTCACGCCCTTCTCTTGGCACTTCAGAATGAAACAAATCAAGTTTTTCCAAGAGTTTGGGCCATACTGCATTGGGCATAGCTTCGCCCAATTTAAAACCCTCTTGACAATGGGGTGCAGCGGCAACCTCAGCCCCGAGACAAAGGCATCCTCAGGAAAGATGCAGTATCTCGGGGCGAGAGCTGTGGTGGGTCGAACGCCGGGGCTCAGAATGAAAACTTCAAACTCCCAAGGAATGAAGTAGGCGGCCCTCAGGATGTGAAGATAGTCTGCCTTCAAGATACACGGAATGTCGTCCATCCGAATCTTCACACGGCCCTCCTCGCCCGACACATGAGGAACGGGACCGATATCCTTGATATCATCAGGGTACATCCTGATCGACCCCGGTTTTTTAAAGGAGACCGGGGGAAACTCGAGCCCCGGTCTAGGGGCATATTCATCCGGAGGAGGGGGACTGTCCGGAAGACTTAACATCCTCTTTTTCCGATGACGACGAGCCTTCCTCTCGGGTGACGGCGTCGACAAAGGTGGAAGAGGCAGAAGGTCGTCTCCGACCCCGACTGACCTTCCTGTTGTGCCTTCGCTAGCACCTTCTTGAGCGCCCTCCCCTTCATCTCCATCATCCTCATCATCAACGGTGCCCTGACCCTCGGGATCCTGATCCTCCTCACCCTCCTCCTCAACCTCGGGATCCTGGTCCTCATCACCCCCCTCCTCACCTTCGGCGTCCTGATCCTCCTCATCCTCGTCATCCTCGTCATCCCCGTCTTCCTCTTCCTCCTCCTCCTCTTCGCCCTCGTCCACAGACTCTTTCCCCGGCCTTCGGGATCTCAGCGGCGACACTACGAAGACTACATCGTCACCACCATCCGACCCAGGGTCTGCCACGACCTCCTCCTTAACCTTATATTTACTAAGGGATGAAGACGTCTCTGACTTGGATTGCTTCGTGGAGTGGCCCGACGAGCTAGCCTCGGATCCGAACTGAGAGTGCGACATTACTAATCAGAAATACTAACCTGAAGCGTAAACTGTGCGATCACCGGAAAAAGTCGCCGACGGCAAATAAGATCTTGTTCTTGTAGAATTGGAAAGTGAGTAAAGAATTGAAGAAGAAAAAGTGAGGAGGGGGGGATTTATAAGAAGAAAGCGACTCCTCGATTTCCGAATTAGAATTGGCCGTTGGATCTTAATCATCAAGATCTAACGACCGCTAAGATCTGGAGTCGCTTCGATTCTTGCGCTCATGACGTCAGCAGTGGGTGCGAAATTACCCAACTACCCCCAGGCCTTTTTTCCAACAAGCAGACTTTTTCGACAAGTCAAGAAGGGTCGGAGCTCGGATGGCATCACGAGCCACAAATTCCTCTTCTATTCAAACAGGAGGGTCGACGCTCGGATGGCATCGCGAGCCATAATCTCCTTCTCTATTGTTCAGGAAGCTCGGAGCTCAGATGGAATCTCGAGCCATAAATTCCTCTTCTATTCAACAGAAGGGTCGATGCTCGGATGGCATCGCGAGCCAAAATCTCCTTCTCTATTGTTCAGGAAGCTCGGAGCTCGGATGGCATCACGAGCCACAAATTCCTCTTCTATTCAAACAGGAGGGTCGACGCTCGGATGGCATCGCGAGCCACAAATTCCTCTTCTATTCAAACAGAATGGTCGACGCTCGGATGGCATCCCGAGCCACAAATTCCTCTTCTATTCAACAGAAGGGTCGACGCTCGGATGACATCGCGAGCCACAATCTCCTTCTCTATTGTTCAGGAAGTTCGGAGCTCGGACGGAATCCCGAGCCACAAATTCATCTTCTATTCAAATAGAAGGGTCGACGCTCGGATGTCATCGCGAGCCACAATCTCCTTCTCTATTATTCAGGAAGCTCGGAGCTCGCGAGCCACAAATTCCTCTTCTATCCAACAGAGGGGTCGACGCTCGGATGGCACCGCGAGCCCTAAGCACCCTCTTCTATTCAAGGGGGCTCGGAGCTCGGATGACACCGCGAGCCCCAACCACCCTCCTCTACCCAAGGGGGCTCGGAGCTCGGATAACCCCGCGAGCCCCAAGCACCCTCCTCTGTTCAAGGGGGCTCGGAGCTCGGATGACACCGCGAGCCCCAGAAGCCCTCCTCTACTCCAGGGGGCTCGGAGCTCGGATAACACTGCGAGCCCTAGAAGCCCTCCTCTACTCCAGGGGGCTCGGAGCTCGGATAACACCGCAAGCCTCAAGCACCCTCCTTTACTCAAGGGGGCTCGGAGCTCGGATAACACCGCGAGCCCCAAGAGCCCTTCTCTATTCACAGGGGGCTCGGAGCTCGGATAACACCGCGAGCCCCAAGAGCCCTCCTCTATTCATAGGAGGCTCGGAGCTCGGATGGAATCTCGAGCCCCAAAACCCTCCTCTGTCCCACAAGCAAGGGCTCGCCTGTCGACCCATGACGATCGGCAAACCGGGCTCCAATCTGACACACCATTACGTCCCCTCACTCTTCCAACCAGCGAGAGGATCGTCCGCCGACCCTCGAAGCTCTTCTACCGACCCCAAACGCTCGGCAAACCGATCTCCAATCCGACAGACCTCGACGTCCCCTCGCTCTTCCAACTTGCGAGAGGATCGTCTGCCGACCATCAACGCACGCCTGCCGACCCCCAACATTCGGTAAGAAGATCCCTGCTCAACGGACCTCGACGTCCCCCTGCTCTTCCAACTAGCAAGGGGATCGTCTACCGACCCTATAGGCTCGTCTGCCGACCCTCGAGGTTCGTCGGCCGACCCTAAGGCTCGGCAAGCGTTACTCCGACTCTTCTACGCTTAGCATCCTGCGCGACTCCAATATGGGATCCCTTCCTCCTACCCCCCGGCCTCTTCTGGAAGTAGAAGATCCTACTTTCTCACCGCACTCGCCACCCTGCTCTTTCTACAGAGGCGGAGAACCACTCCTACACGGCTGGGTCACCCAGCCCTCCAAGAGTGTGGGGCTTGTGATATGGGTCGGATGATGTGGCCCCTCCTGGGCCACAGGATCCCCTCAGGAAACGTGCACCCCCGGATCATCCGGATCCGCCACGTCAGCATCGGAAAACCGCCCGGGCCTCCGCCACGTCAGCCTGGAAACCGCCCGGACCTCTGCCACGTCAGCCCTATACTGCCCGGGCTTCCACCGCTTCAGCCCCACGGGCAACCGGGTCCAGACCCGACCCCAAACGGGTCCAGACCCGGTTGACTTCTCCTATAAATACTAGACCCCTACCCCTTATCTAGGTAATCAATCCTTTCCCACTCAAACCCTAGTTACTGTTACTCTCTCTTAGTAGCTGACTAGATCGTCGGAGGGTCTGCCACCGGGACCAACCCCGGTGTTCCTAGACCGTCTGCAGGTACACGAGACCTCGGATCCGAGCCTCATGATCCGAGCCGAGCATCCATCCCCCACCTCACTCAAGCCTACTTCCGTACCGTTTGCCCAGCTGAGGGTCAACCGTACCAGAGCTTCCTCCACCAAATACAAATCGAGTAAGAACTCACACCTGGTGCATCCACACGCCTCCCAAAAACAAACCGCATCATTATATATGATTACAAAAAAATTAATTGGTTTAGATTTCTTCTATCCTTGTTAAATAAGTAGTTGCAAAACGAACGATTTTTATATATTATTCAAATTGGCACCGTGATATTGATTAGAGGCCTTCAAGCTAGGGTTGGGATTCGGGTCGATCGGGCTGGGTCGGACACAAACAGCCCGGGTTGGCCTGGGTTTCGGGCAACCTTAGGTCGGGTTGGGCCATTAATTGGGCCGGGTTGGGAAGAAAGAAAGTCGACCCTGGTCGACCCGCAAAACCGTACAAGTTGAATCCGTATCGGGCCGGGCGGGTCGCGGGTTGGCCTGGGTTTTTCATGATTTAAATTATTTTTTTGTTACTCCAAAATAATTTTTAAAAATGTACAACAAATATAAGAGTTAAACAAAATTGTATATATTATTCATTTCAACTTCTGTAAAAAATTTACAACTTTTACATACAAATACATGTAATAAAAACAAAAAAAACATAAAATTTTTTAATTACATGTTTAAGAGGATAATCTAGAGTTCGAGATAGCATAGAGTCAAATTGAAGAGAGGGCATTGGACTACTGTCATGCACCACTACTTAACATAAATCTAGAATCTCATCACCCGACATTTCATACTGTTATTGTTGATCTTCAGGCAAGTTGCTTCATCTCGTTGAGGTGTCGACCGCTTTTCCTTGTGTCTATCTTCAGCCTTCATCCAATCTTTGGTGCATACGAGCATCTTCAACGAATCTGGCTTCAATCGATTCATGTAATATGTTAGAAGCCCACAACTTGTAGAAAAAAACTTTCTGAAGCAACTATAGATACATGAGGAGTTAATAGATCTTTAGCCATATGTGAAAGAATAAGAAACAGGTTTTTTTCCACCATTGTAGCAGTTCAATCTTAGTACTAGAACTATCACTATCTTATTGATTATATCGCTTCAATTCTTTAGGTGCATTAGTCCTAGGTTTTTATTTATTGAATACGAGCAAGTAAATTAGCAGTGACATCTTCTAATATACTCTTACCCTTATCTCTAGAAATAGAAGAAAAAGTAACTATACTAGTTGTACTACTAGATGCAAAAGTTCTATCATAATAATCATACAAGTTATTCAATGTCGATTCGAAGCTGGCTAAAAAATTATTACGATCATATTCAAAATTATTTCCAAGTAAAGTATTAAAAAAATTCAATCAAACTCATCGTACCCGCTAATTTGATACGAGGATACATAACAGTAGCAATACAATACAACATAGGAGGAGAATTAAAATACTTTAAAATTTTAGTATAAGTGGTAACAACAATATAGCTAATGTATTGGTCCGAAATCATATGTTGAAAAGTTTGCATCATAGTAATTATTGAAATAAAAATACTACTAGAAGTAGAATCATAAGATTTAGAAAACTTCACCGTTGCAGTTTTAAAAGGTACAAAAAATCTTAACAAAGATTCGGCAAAGAACCATTATTGGGGAGTCATTTAAAAATTTTCCATGTTTTTTGCAATACAAAAATCGTTTATAATATCTTTGTATTGAGTAACAACATTTAGTAAATCGAAAGTAAAGTTTCATTGGTGTTTAACATCTCTAGAAAATTTTCTAAAATGTAATCTCCTAAGTTTACAGCATTCTTTAAATTCTTGGAGCATAGGACCACTCAAAATAATAAAATGTACACAATTTCTAATTACATTTACATATGGATCAGCAACTTTCAATACATCTTGTACACATAAATTTAAAATATGATATGCACATCTAACATGAAAATTTTCATTACATTGATGAGTTAGTTGGGTTTTTAATGTATTAATCGAAACATTATTGTTAGATGCATTATCAAAACTAATACTAAATTTTTTTTATCACGACTTTGAAATAAATCAGAAACTTCTAAAATACATGTTGCGATAACCGTACCACCATGGATATACGTGTTGAAATAAATTATCTAATCAATATCGTTCCAATGACATGTTATGCTCATCATCGGGATATCGTTACAACCTTTCCAACAATCGGAAGTTAACTATACTTTACAAGTCAAAGAATACAAGAGTGCAATTAAAGCTTCTATCATTTCGTTGTAAAGTTTAAAACAATCGGCTTTGAGTATGTTTCTAGGAATTCCTATAAAATGTGGATTTAGTGTATTTTGGTCAGATGTCTCTATGTTCCTATTATCGGAATAGGAAAAATGTAGCGCATCCTTAATAACTAGTTTGGTCATTTTCTGATGAACAATTTCACAATCATAGGAGTAGCTATCTATTTGTCCAGTCCTAGAGATACTTTTTGTTGTGATTGTTGGTCTTGTACTAGTGTGGGGTGTACATTTAAAATGTGTCGTTTAATTGTACTTGTTTTCTCACCCTTCTTCCACTTGGAAACTCTTGTTACAAGTTTTACAAATCTTGTATCCTATACAACGATTCTTCTCGTCGAGGATGAAGTCATAAAATTTGTACAAATCACCAGTTTTCCCTCTAGTTTTTCTACTAAAAGTAGGTTATGCTAATACGGTTTCATATATTTGTGTGTCACTAATATGTATTTCTTGTTTTATGTCGTGTGGAAGAACATCGTGTGAATCTATGTTAAGTATAACTCATTACATGCTCCACTTAAGCAGTGGAGTTCAAACTAAAAGTTAACTGTGCATGCACAGATGCTTCAAAGTAAAGGAGAGTAGCAAACATGTCCATCTTTTCTACCCACAAAGTGGTGCTTTACGATTCGTTCAAATTATCTATACATATATCCAATTGTTATTATCCCTCTCTCACTATCCTCCAATAGAAATAACCAGCATGTTACTCATTCAGCAATTAAGCATAGACTTTGAATGATGTTTCCACTTCCATAACTTTTGGGTAATTAATACTTCAGGGTTTTCCGAATTCTGGATTGTTTATTATATCCTGAATTTGTTCGTTCAATTTATTTTTCATTACATCTCAAACACAGTAGACTTGACAATGAAACAGCTAGGGCCTGCCAAAACTCACATACAAAAAGAAAGAAAAAAGAAAAAAAAAAATCCCCCCAAACATGCAAGGTGTATGAAGCAAGGAAAATATCCTTCTAAACAAAGGACATACATGCTGAAATTTCTATTTATTTATGTGGACAAATAAGTTAGGACAAACAATTCACTGTGTCAATCTGGACTTATTTTCTGAACAAATAAGAGTTTAAAATGGTCATATTTTTATTGATGATAAATAAACAAAACTACAAACTCTCAAATTAATGTACAAACCTAAGATATTATATTAAAGAAATTACAAGGAAATATAACAACAAGAAATGAACAAACATACTTCCAACAGCCTCGATTTTTTTTGGATATAACAGGATAGAGTCGGACGACTCCAGCCCACAAATATATTAAACACGAAAAGGTACAAAGTCCATAATACTAGAGCCAAACAGAAAAGGGTAAAATACAAACAGTTTACAGAGCGAAAACTGAATGCCTAAAAATACAAACTCGAAGAAAAGATAAAATTAACAGAACTCCAAGATACTGAGATAGTAGCTTCAGGACATCCCAACGGGAAATGGCCACCGACCACCAAAACGGAGTCGCAGCCAAGCAGCAACAGCGAGGGACCAAAAACACGGAGCTCAAATAAAAGAAAGAAACATCACTGAAGGGCCCAAAAAAACCACAACCCATCGAGCACACCACTCACATGCCAACCTGCACAGCGCACAGAAAACAGAAACACAGAACAAACCACAAAACACAAGCAGGCATTGACGCAGCGAAGCCTGGCACCCCACCTAAATAGTGGAGAGGACGCAGGAACGGTACATCAAAAGTATAAATACAACAGGCACATGTGGAATGATAATATTTGGGTAATTCTTATTGATTCTTGATCTTCATAGAAGAAGATATATATATACAGAGAAGAAGCAAAAACAGGAAACTAGTTGCTATTTTATCAACAGCCATGCAAAACAGGAAACTAGTGGATATTATATCAACAGCCATGCAAATCAATCCCATACCAATCAATCCCTATATCAATGCACTCCGTAATAGCTATGCCTTAAATAGCTATGCCTTAAATAGATTATATCAACAGTCATGCAAATCAGTCTCATACCAATCAATCTCTATATCAATGCACTCCGTAATACCCCCTCTCAAGTTGGAGCATGAAGATCCGAGATGCCCAACTTGTGAAGTAGATAATCAAATTGTTTCTTTCCCAAGGCCTTGATAAAGATATCTGCCAATTGTTCTGTAGTAGAGACATACGAAGGAGAAATAAGGTCCTCCTGAATTGCATCACGAATTAAATGACAATCCACCTCAATATGCTTCGTACGTTCGTGGTGAACAGGATTGTGAGCAATATGAAGAGCAAACTGGCTATCACAAAACACAGGAATGGCTTTTGGATGATGCACCCCGAGACTCAACAACAAAGCCTTTAACCACTTCAAATCACAAGTAATAGAGGCCGCAGAACGATACTCGGCTTCCATGGAGGAGCGAGAAACGGTGGGTTGCTTTTTAGTTTTCCAGGAAATAGGCGATTGACCAAGAAAGACTAACCAACTTGTGAGAGATCAGCGAGTAAGAGGACATGCGGCCCAATCGGAATCACACCAGCCTTGTAAAGACAAGTCACTATCTGAACGAAGTAAAATTTCCTGGCCTGGGGCACCTTTCAAATAACGAACAACTCGGATGGATGCATCCCATTGCTTCTGCTTAGGATGTTGCATAAATTGAGATAAAACATGAACATAGTAAGATAAATCTGGACACGTGATAGCCAAATAGATGAGACGACCCATCAATTGCCTATAGGATTCAGGCTCCGCAAGCAAGTCTCCTTTAGCATGCGCAAGTATATGATTTTGTTCGATTGGAGAACTAGCTGGCTTGGCTCCCAATAAATCGACCTCAGATATAATATCAAGGGTGTACTTGCGTTAACACAAGAACAGACCGTGAGGACTGCGAGCAACCTCAATACCCAAAAAATATTTCAGTATGCCGAGATCCTTCATATGAAAATAATTATTGAGATAGGTCTTAAATACATTCAATGCAGTGGAATCGTTACCAGAAATGATTAAATCATCAACATAGACAAGCACATTAATCTGCACAGTACCCCTGGTATATGTGAAAAAAAGAATAGTCGGAATAAGATTGGAGAAAACCATAGCTCTTCAAAGCCAAAACCAGCTTTGCAAACCAACAACGAGGAGCCTGCCTCAAGCCATGCAAAGATTTCTGAAGCCTACACACTGTGCCAGGATCAGAAGTTTCAAACCCAGGAGGAAGTTTCATATACACCTCATGAAGGTCACCTTGCAGAAAAGCATTATGAACATCCATTTGATGAAACTCCCAATTCTTTGATGCAGCAATGGACAAGAAAATCGAACAATTACCATTTTTGTTACTGGAGCAAAAGTCTCATTATAATCAATCCCTTCAATCTGATGATTGCCAAAAACAACTAACCGTGCCTTCAATCTCTCAATGGTACCATCAGAGTGGTACTTGATCTTGTAAACCCATTTACTATCTAGAGCCTTCTTTCCAGGGGAAAAGAGGCCATAGTCCATGTACTATTATCTTCCAAAGTCCGGATCTCCTTTTGCATAGCACTACGCCAACCCGCATCTTTCACAGCCTCCTTGAAAGACTGTGGCTCCACCTCGACAGTTACAGCTGTAAGAAAATTTCGGTGTTTCGCAGTAAATTTATCAGAATTAACATAATGTGATATAGAAAAAGACGTACCTGAGGGAGGAGAGGAAGCGGGTGATGAGGGAGATGGACTTTTCTTAATCACTGTATATGTCACAAAATCCTTCAATTTGGAGGAAGGAATTTTAGTTCTCATACCTCGACCCATAGTAGAAGCATGAGAATCAGCGGAAACAGAAGGAGAGTCTTGCGAATCATTACCAGACGGGATAGCCACATCCACTGAGACTAAAGGCAACTGTGTTGGTGGTGGCGTAGAGGAACAAGTGTCATGCCCCGCTTTCCAAAAATACGGAATACGAGTACATGACATTCACCCAGCGAATGACTAACGTCACCCATAAGTTGTTTATCCGATCAACTCAACAATATAAACAATACAGAACAATTGCGCAGGCAATAATAATAATCTCATGAACAAGAATATTTGAATTAAGCAATATAAAATATCCAAGTACAATAATAATCCAATGTTTGGAAACAAATAACAATATTCGGGACATAAGTCCAACACAATAATAAATCCAATTCAAATAATAATAAGTCTCAATACATTAAGTTTTATTAAAGCAATAAGCAATTAGAAAGCAGTATTCCTCAGACTGTTTATTCTCCAACTCCAGCAGACAACCGTTCTCCAAAATCTGCAATTTAATAAATTGCAGGAAGAGGAAAAGAAAACAAAACATCCGTCAATACAAGTTATGGGACGCTTGTAGTGCAGGCACAAGCACACGGGAAAAATGATAACTAATAACATGGAATAAGCATGATAACAAAATATAACACCTAGCATGGCAAGATAAACAAGTGTAAGTAGCATGTAATAAGTGTCGAGTGAACAAGTATTATGTAAATAAGTAACGAGTAACGAGTGTCAAGAATCAAGTAACAAGTATCAAGTAGCTAGTGTCAAGTGATTATGTTCAAGTCTTGTATTATTACTATCTAGGTAGCACTTCATGCATCCATCCTTTTACTACATGGTTGCTACATTCAAATAGTTTCGCTTTAGACTTATTGGTGGGCTGTATAGTTCATGTACTCTTCAACGATAAACATTATTCACCTTTCGGTGTACGATACGGTCATCGACAACGATAAAATACACGATAGATTGGGTTACCGTCGTAACCACAATCACACGATAAAACAATAGCCGGAACAATACGATCATCGGCAATGATACAATACATGATAGATTGGGTTACCGTCGTAACCACAATCACACGATAAAACAATAGCCGAAACAATATTTAGGGAAACACACGCCCCTCCTCCGAGTACAGTCACTATATTGTCCACTAGTAAAAATCAACCCTTAAACCCCGGTTTTTTTATTAATGCAATAATACAATATGCAATTTGTGACATGAGATGAACGATAATAACAATAGGGAAACAATAGGATGATAACATGGAATATGATGTACTAGATGTCCAAGCAACATAGTGTAGGGTATTTTGCAAGTATTCGATAAGTATAACACGAATAACACATCCAACACAGATATCTCGAGATAGCATGAACATATACATCAAAAGTGGTCAACCCTAGGTTAATTTATGTCATATATGTCGTGAGACAACTATGGTCAAATTATCACAATAGAGACAATATCAACAAGGGGTTTCACACACGAATTGTCTCTAAAACCCAACTACACTACAAGAGGTATTTTGTACTTGTATATGCAAAGGAATTTAATACAAGTTACTTGCCTTATAAACGGTGAGAACGAATACCAAGAATAATGGGATGAGAATCCCGAAGCAACGAACTCATGAACCAACACAATAACACGTGCAATATACGTGCAAAACATGTGCACACAAAGAGAACACAGCAACCAAATAGACTGCAACAACAACAGCGGGCCCGGCTAAGGGGCAGCGGCACCGGCGATGCAAGGGAGGCATCGATGGCGAGGTCGACGAGCGGAACGGCGGCGGCGGCAAGCTGGGCTGTCGACCGGAACAGAGAAATGGGCAGCATCGATAGGGGATTCGGGCTGCTCTGGTCGCTGTTGACGTCGAGGAAGAGGAGAAGGGGGTTGCGGGGGTGTGTGTTGATGCTGTGGAATGTCGACGGAAGGGCGGCGATGGGGGGTGGTCGCCGGAAAAGATGACGAAGAAGGGGATGGGTTCTGGTGTTCGGGAACAGGAAGGGAGACAGACAGAGGGGGAGGTTTCGAGGGGTTACTGTAGCGGCAGCGAGCGCTAGGAGAGCGGCGTCAGAGGGAGGAGTGGTGACGGGGGCCAGAGGTCGATCGGAGAAGATGATCGGAAAAGGGCAATAGGGGGTTATTGGCGGGAAAAGTTCAGCGGAAGAGAGAGAACGAAGGAGAGAGGAGAGAGAATATGTGGCTAGGGTTTGGATTTGAGCAATTCTTAAGGTTTGCATTAGGGTTGTATTTATATGGCACAATTATGGTACTAGGTTAGAGGTTTAGGGTTCAATAAAAGCGGATTTGGGTCAAAAACAAATCAAATTGGGTTTTAGGGTTCAAACAAGAGATAGATCAAAATCAATCGGCTTCAAATAAAAACACCAACAATAAATAAGAGGCCAACGGGATCGACAATAAAAGCCCAATCAAAAGAACCAAGAACTTTATGAACGAAAAATGAATTCCAAATAAATAGATAAATAATAAAAATGAAAACAATATAAGTTGGCTTGAAATTAAATTAGAATTCACCATGAAAATCAGATCGAGTACGAAAACAAAATAATTCGTTAATGTACTTTAATTAAATAATCAAAGGAATAACAATTAATAATTATAATTATAAAAATAATAAAAAACATACAATAAAATAATTATTCGGGTTTAACAATTTATTAAAATGTCCCAATAAATATATATATAATTTGGACTCAAATACAAATAGTTGATCAATAAGATCTAGAAAATAAGATCAAAACACATCGTTATTCGAAATGAATAAATTTTCGATTAGAAAAACACTTCAATATAAAATCCAAAACGATTTTTAACAAATAATGAATTTATAATATCGAAATACAGAAAATATTCAGAAAATACATATTTACGGGAATGGGGGTTACAACAGGGCTCACCAGGAGCCTCGGTTATGTTTCCTTGCGCCCCACCCTCATCCACAAAATTAAAATTTGGCACAAAAGGTTCGGCAACCAAGGTTTCAAGAGAGACGGCCATAGGAGGTTTATCGTCCGAAAAATTGTCTTCATAGAAATGAACATCCCTAGAAGCGAAAACAATCTTGTTGTCCAAATCATATAACAGCCAACCCATTTTCCCAAAAGGATAACCAACAAAAACACACTGTCTAGTGCGACTCGCAAACTTATCACCTTTTGCGCTTTGATTATGAGCAAAGCACAAACAACCAAATACACGCAAGTCATCATACGAGTGTAGGGAGCCAAATAAAATATCATAGGGAGTTTTATTATGAAGCACACTAGAGGGAGTTTTATTAATAAGATGTGCCGCAGCTAAAACACACTCCCCCAAAAATAAATTGGCAAATTCCCTTGAAAATGCAAAGCACGAGCAACATTTAAAATATGTTGATGTTTTCTCTCCACTCGCCCATTTTGTTGAGGTGTGCCAACACAAGAGGTGTGGAATAAAATGCCATTAGCCAAAAAATAGTCCTTCATACAATTAAATTCAGTACCATTATCACTCCGCACTATCTTGATTTTCTGTGAAAATTGGCGCTCAATTATAGAAATAAAGGACATAAAACATCTAAAAACCTTTGTTTTATCAACCAATAAATAGACCCATACAACACGAGAAAAATCATCAACTAAAGTCAAAAAATAGCTTACTCCACACGATGACGGAGTATTATAAGGACTCCATAAATCACAATGTATTAATTCAAAAATTCTTGATGCTTTGTTGGTACTCAAAGAAAAAGCCTGTCTAGACTGCTTAGCATGATGACAAACTTCACATGCTTTATTCAAATGTTCCTTACCACTACTAATAAAAGAAAGCGATTTTACGACTTTCTCGGAAGGATGTCCCAAACGCTTAGGCCATAGATCTACCGAAGATGATCCCACAACCAATGCTGCTTGAACTGTAGCGCTCCAAATTTCTAATATAATATCTTAGAAAATACGTGACACAATTCCCAGCATCCACTTCAATGTAATATTAAACACAACCAAACACCAATAAATTTTTTCATCTTTCATTACAATAATCATTTACATAGCACAGCAGAATACAATAAAACTTAAATTACAAACTCTTTTCTTTACAACACTTTACAAAATTACACAATTACACAGGTCATTATATCAATTGAACTCAAGCATACAAATCCGAGCCTTAAGCAACAACCTGTAAATATGAGGCTAGAGATAACCCTAACCCCCAAAACTAAAGAGGTCAGCCATAAAGGTGTAAGTGACATAAAAACAAACAACATAAATAAACATTAAGTATGGATTCTTAAACAACATGTAATAAACAAGAATACATAAAATATGACGTAGCAAGGAAACATGTAAACATCAAGTGAAACTAAACTAAGTGTCAAGTGTAGAAAATAGAAAAACCACATGCATAAAACCAAGTCAAGAAAACACAATTCTATATGCGGACTCTCTAATGCGTACTTGTCGAAGTCTATGTATCCCACTCTACATAGGTCCGGTGCAAGTCCTTAACGTCTCCACATTATAGGGTTTAATCCCCGCTATGCAACTAATCCTAACACGATGACTACTACGAGATAAAGATAGACTGTAAGTATTAGCCCTTGCCCCGATAATTCCGGAGGTCAATCTCTATCCACAAATAATTCCGGAGACTATTTCACTCACACCTGGGAGTCTTCGAGAATACCCCACACCGCAAGCAATGACACCTCATCACACGAATATCACATGTGCGTCGCCTCGACCTCGATAATTCCGGAGATCAATCCCACACCACAGGTAATTCCGGAGACTATTTCACTCACACCTGGATAATTCCGGGGATTATCTCACACCGCAAGCCATACTGAGGTCCATAACCCATGTTCCCGTTCATCATATCACCATTAGTGCCTGTCCTTATCATTTTTTTTGGTTATTTAATTACTTAACGAATCTCCTAGAGTTGGTGTACCCTACCGGACTTAACTCAAACATCTGAACAACTAAAATGCCTCAACAGGCCCAAACATAAATAACTCAACCGCCGGTATACTAGGATCACACACACCCTCTGGAGACTCAAACTCAATTATCCAAACCAAACTTCCAACATAAATTGCTCAACTCAACATCTTGAAAACATATGTCCAATAGAAGGTAAGGTATAAAATAGTAAGTTATAGTTTAAAACATTTGGAGAATAAATCATTTGAAAGAACATTTAAAATACAAAGATACATCAGTACCAGTCGACTATAGAAAAGGGTAAGTCGACTGTCCAGAGAGAAAATCCAATAATCTTTCAGAAAATAATTCTAAGTATAGAAGTCGACTGAAGAAGGTATAGGTCGACTGTCCAGAACGTAAAATTACAATAATTTCAAGAAAATATTCTAAGTATACCAGTCGACTGAAAAGGTCCTAAGTCGACCGTCCAGAACGGATTTTCAAGAAAATCTAGAAAACATAGCAGCCGGGTCATGTCGGTCGACTGAGAAAATATACCAGTCGACTGTCGGCCTACAGACTGCATACATTTGGTTTTGCACATTCAACCGATACATAGTTTTACTTCATGAAAACGATTTCTACGAAAAACATATTTCTTATATGGTCAAATACACTTGTAGAATACAAAATAGTCCATAAAACTAAATCAACTACTTGAAATCATAGAAATAGAGATTTTGTTGATTTCCTTCGATAAAAACATGAATTTGTGCATATAATCAAAATAGAGTTTTTCTTAAAATAATTTACTGATCGCTGAAATAGTTCGTATTCAGATCCAAACCATCTGAATATCAAAAACTCAAGAAAATCCCAATTTGGGTGTATTTCCTCAACTCAACTAAATTCTCAAATTCCGATTTTCATGTCAAGATCTCTTGATTCAAAACTTTTCCACTCAAATTTCTCAAAACTGAAACTCTACCACAACTCATAACCATAATCAAATTTGTAATCACATACCATTAGGGATTCACAAGATCCAATTTTCATCCATCCATCCAATTCATAATATACATATTCATATTCAAACCCTAAACATGCTTTCTAGCAAATAAAATTCAACATCCAAGATCCATGAGGACATTCATATCATTCACATACATAAATCAAACAACAAACCATTTGTATTACTCACATACAACATACACAAAATAAAAGAAAAAAAACAAACATGTCACTCACATACATAAAACAAAACAATAAAATAATTATATCACTCACCATAAATGAAGAAACCTTAATAAGAAACCTTTCCTTCGCGAGATCCAAAATCTTCTCCCAAATTCTCCAAAAATAATAAACTTTAGGTTGTGCAGCAAAAGACGGCTGCGTTTCTTTTTAAATACCCGGAAAAGAAGTTTTAGGGTTTTTAGACACTTTTGCAAAATAACCCCTTGAAAATACAACGTTACATAAATAGATTCCTATACTTGGAAACTTGATAAAGTCGATTAAATTGAGATTTAAAAGCAAAATAGCACCTTACTTTTCTTGCCGGCACTATTTAAAAGTCCAGAAAATAGTTTTTGTACTTTCACCCCTCAAAATGACAAATTTGTAAAAAGATCCTTGTTTTTCTTAATATTGCAAATAGATCCAATAAATATCAGAAAAATCTAGAAAAATTACAATTAAATCCCAAATAATAAATAATGATTTTCCATAAAGAAATTTTGGCTTTTGAACTTCTCAAGAAAATATTTGCACGTGTTTCGCACGTGTACAAAGATAAATTTTTCTGAAAATATTTATTAAATCTCCAAAAATCATTTTAATTCACTTATAAACCTTTAAAAATAATATTTTAAAATATGGGTACTACATCACTCCCTCCTTAGAAGAGTTCTGTCCTCCGAACTACTACTAATGAGTCCAAACAACATACCAACAAGGAAAACAATATCTCATAAATGGAAACATAGTTCAAACAATTGTATATGAGAACATTATAAAAATAGAAGGAATACAACTCAATTCAAAGGTACAATCATCCAAAAGAAATACAATCACATAAAAGAAAATACACTCATACAAAAAGCTCAGGGAAATCCTTCTGCATGCGATCCTCTGGCTCCCAAGTAGCCTCCTCGAACTGCTGATTCCTCCACAGCACCTTGACCATAGGTATCACTTTGCTCCTATGAACTTTCTCCCTACGGTCAACGATCTCAACAGGCTGTTCCTTGTAACTCAAGTTCACCTTAGACCTTCAGGAATCTCTACCAACTGATGATTCTGATCTGGCACATACTTCCTTAACAATGACACATGAAATACATCATATACTTGTGCCAACTCCTCTGGAAGCTTCAACCTATATGCTGTCTTGCCAATCCGCTCCATGATCTTGTATGGCCCAATATACCTTGGTGCCAACTTGCCTCCCTTACCAAACCTGATCACTCCTTTGGTCGGAGACACCTTGAGGAAAGCTACATCCCCAACCTCAAATTCCAAGTTCCTTCGTCGAGTATCAGCATAACTCTTCTGCCGACTCTGAGCCTCAACCAACCTCTTGCGAATCAGCTCAATCTGCTCTAACGTCTGCTGTACGATCTCAGGACCAAACATCTGCCTCTCGCCAACCTCGTACCAACAAATAGGTGTCCTGCACCTCCGCCCGTACAAAGCCTCATACGGTGCCATCCCGATACTCGCATGGTAACTGTTGTTATAAGCAAACTCAACCAATGCCAAGTATCTCTCCCAACTACCACCGAAATCCATAACACAAGCCCTCAGCATATCTTCCAGCACTTGATTCACCCTCTCAGTCTGACCATCGGTCTGTGGATGTAAAGCAGTACTGAAATAGTTCTGGTTCCTAAAGCTGCTTGTAGGCTCTTCCAAAACCTTGAAGTGAACCTTGTATCTCTGTCGAAAACAATCGACACAGGAACTCCATGAAGTCTCACAATTTCACCAATGTACAACTCAGCCAATTTTTCCAACGACCAAGTAATCTTCATGGCCAGAAAGTGAGCTGACTTAGTCAAACGGTCCACAATAACCCAAATCGAGTCATTGCCCTTCGAACTCCTCGGCAAACTTGTAATGAAATCCATACTGATATTCTCTCATTTCCACTCCGGAATGGGCAACGGCTGTAACAAACCTCCAGGTCTCTGATTTTCTGCTTTGATCTGTTGACAAGTCAGACACCTTGCCACGAAATCTGCCACATCCCTCTTCATACCAGACCACCAAAAATGTTGTTTGATGTCCTTGTACATCTTCGTGCCTCCAGGATGTACTGATAATAAGGTACTGTGTGCTTCCTGCAAGATACTCTTTCTCAAATCTGCATTATCCGGAACACACAACCTCTCACTCATCCAAAGAACCCCATCTTGGATACGAAACTCTGATAGCTTGCCCTCTAAAACCTGTTGCAACATCTTCTGAATCTCTGAATCTGATCTCTGACCTTCCACAATCCTCTCTCTCAAGGACGACTACAGCCTCAACTGGGCCAAAGACGCCTCTAAACCCTGCAGCACCACCTCGATACCTGCCTGATCAATCTCTGCTGCCAACTCACTTCGAGTAGTGATCAAACTTGATAAACTACTCTTCCTGCTAAGTCCATCAGCTACCACATTCGCCTTGCCCGGATGATACTTGATCTCAGGACGAATGTCTTCCAACACTTCCAACCACCTTCTCTACCGAAGATTTAGATCCTTCTGTTGATAAATGTACTTCAGGCTCTTGTGGTCAGTGTACATATTGACCATCTCACCATAAACATAATGCCTCCACTGCTTCAAGGCATAAATGATAGCTGCTAGCTCCAAATCATGCGTTGGATAATTCTTCTCATGCGGACGCAATTGCCTCGAACCATAAGCAATAACCTTGTCTTCTTGCATCAAGACACAACCCAAATCTCTGAGAGACGCATCACTGAAGATATCATAATCCTTCCCAGCTTGTGGCAAAGCTAAGATAGGTGCAGTAGTCAACCTCTCCTTTAACTCAAAGAAACTCTCTTCACACTTATTAGTCCATGAATACGCCATATTCTTCCAGGTCAAACCTGTCAAAGGAACTACAATCTGAGATAACCTTGGATGAATCTCCTGTAGTAACCAGCCAAACCCAAGAAACTTCTGACTTCCTTCACAGACGTTGGCCTGGGCCAATCCTTTACTGCTTCAACCTTCTGAGGATCAGTGGCCACTCCCTCCTTAGAAAGGATATGACCAAGGAAAGCTACCTCAGACTTCCAAAACTCACACTTCGACAACTTGGCATACAAGCTATGCTCCTGCAATTTCTGTAATACCGCTGTCAAGTACATAGAATGCTCCTCCTCCGACTTCGAATACACCAAAATATCGTCAATGAAAACCACCACGAAGAAGTCAATAAATGGCCTAAAAAACCGATTCATCATATCCATGAACACTGCTAGCGCATTCGTCAACCCGAATGGCATCACCAAAAACTCATAGAGCCCATAACAAGTCCTGAAAGTTGTCTTACTCACATCTTCCTCATTGACTCGAACATGATGATACCCTGATCTCAAATCAATCTTCGAAAATATAGCTGCTCCTCGAAGCCTGTCGAACAAATCATCAATCCGCGGCAGTGGATACTTGTTCTGAATAGTCACCCTATTCAACTCCCGATAGTCAATGCTCATCCTTCTTCTTGACTAACAACACTGGCGCACCCCACGGTGAGGAACTTGGCCTAATAAGCCCCTTGCTCAACATTCCTCAATCTGCTTCTTCACTTCGTCCTGCTCTACAGGTGCCATCCTGTACGGAGCCTTAGAAATCGGAGCACTCCCTGGCTGAACATTGATGCAAAACTCCACATCTCTCTACGGCGGTAATCCTGGAAAATCTTCCAAGAACACCTTAGGAAAATCTCTGACAACCGGAATGCCCTTGACTTCATCTGGAATCGCCATCTTGGATACCATTGCAGTCACCTTCGGAACTTTTTTCTTCCCTTGGAAAGTCACTGTGGGTCCACCTGGTGCTTTCACCAACACCTCTTTCTGCTTGCATTCAATTGTGACATCATATATTGCCATCCAATCAATGCCCACGATCACATCCACTCCTAAGACTTGCAACTCAATCAGATCAATGCTGAATAACCTCCCGCCAATCTCGATATCACAGCCCTCGTAATATCGATCAGCGATCAATTCTTCACCTGACGGCGTTGCCACCTACAAAACCTTGTCTGGAAACAACTTAGGCTCCACACCTAAGACCTTTGCAAAATTTGGCGACACAAAAGTATGCGATGAACCAGTATCAAATAAAACATTTGCCTTAATTCCATTAATCAAAACAATCCCTGTTACATGAAGAGTGATACTCAATCTCCAATTATTCTCAAATAAAGGTTTTACTTATTACATTGATTAAAAATAAAATCAAAACTCTTGCATACCCTGGATCACATCTTCCGAGTTACCCGCATCCTCCTCGGTTAATGCAAATACTCGCCCTTGCCTCTGGAATTTACTTCCACCTGAACCATCCTTCCTCAACTGTGGACAATGAGGCTTAGAATGTCCTGCCTGCCCACACTGGAAACAAGTCTGCTCTGCCAACTTAGGACATGCTGACCTGTAATGACCTGCCTCCTTGCAGTAATAACAAGCCACTTCCTGAATTGCAGGTGCCTTCTGCACTGGACCACTGAACTTGACTTGCTTCGCTGGGAATTCCTTCCCACTCTGACCTGATGCTGGCCTCTTGTTCCTGTTCCAGGTCTCTTGCCTCTTCTGGAACTGGTCCATGTCTTCCTCAGTCATAGTTGCTCTCCTGACCAGCTTGTCGAACCTCCTTATCCCCAACGGAATCATTCTCGACCTCAAGTTTGGCCTCAAGCCCTGCTCAAACTTCTTGGCCTTCTTCACCTCGTCAATTATCAACTCTGGTGCATACCTCGACAGCTGAGCAAACTTGGTCTCATACTCTCGCACGGTCATGCTGCCCTGCTGTAGATTCAAAAATTCTGTCACCTTCTTCTCTTGTATATCTAGGGGAAAGAAGCAATCCCTGAATTCTTCCAGAAATGCTTCCCAAGTCATCTGCTGGTCCCCCAAAGTCCTGTTCACAGTTTGCCACCAAACACCAGCATCCTTTTTCAGTTGCATCGTAGCCAACTTCACCTTATTGGCTACCGGAGTTTTCGAGACCTCGAAGATTGTCTCCATCCGTCTAATCCAATCATCAGCTTCATTTGGATCAGATTGCCCCTCGAATACTGGCGGCCTCATCCACTTGAAGGACTTGATCTGCTTGATGGGATCGGCGTTAACCAATCCTGGTCCAGCTCCATGATTCTGATGCTGATTCTGACTCTGAGCCAAATTAGATGCCATCAGTGCATTCAAAGTCTGGTACACCCTGGCAAATTCGGCCTCAAGATCAATTCTAGTTCCATGGGAACTTCCAGCTCCATCAATATTGTTGCCATTCCTGATTCTGGGTCCTGTCATTCTGAATACTACAAAATGAGGGGAAAATTAGAGCACCACAACACAACTCACTTTCACAGCAATACCCTTTGGCAAAAACCTCAACTATACCCTCAAAAGTGAAACATCATGTTTCAGTTCTATGTGATACTCACCCTCTAATGTCCACACCTAGGTACTCACACTCTAGTGTCCACACCTAGGTTATTTTTATGCCATGTTTATTATTACTATTGAAGCATGCTCTGATACCAATCTCTGTAGCCCCCCGAATTTCTAATATAATATCTTAGAAAATACGTGGCACAATTCCCAGCATCCACTTCAATGTAATATTAAACACAACCAAACACCAATAAATTTTTTCATCTTTCATTACAATAATTATTTACATAGCACAGCGGAATACAATACAACTTAAATTACAAACTCTTTTCTTTACAACACTTTACAAAATTACACAATTACACAGGTCATTATATCAATTGAACTCAAGCATCCAAATCCGAGCCTTAAGCAACAACCTGTAAATATGAGGCTAGAGATAACCTTAACCCCTAAAACTAAAGGGGTCAGCCATAAAGGTGTGAGTGACATAAAAACAAACAACATAAATAAACATTAAGCATGGATTCTTAAACAACATGTAATAAACAAGAATACATAAAATATGACGTAGCAAGGAAACATGTAAACATCAAGTGAAACTAAACTAAGTGTCAAGTGTAGAAAATAGAAAAACCACATGCATAAAACCAAGTCAAGAAAACACAATTCTATATGCAGACTCTCTAATGCGTACTTGTCGAAGTCTATGCATCCCACTCCACATAGGTCCGGTGCAAGCCCTTAACGTCTCCACATTATAGGGTTTAATCCCCGCTATGCAACTAATCCTAACATGATGACTACTACGAGATAAAGATAGACTGTGAGTATTAGCCCATGTCCCGATAATTCCGGAGGTCAATCTCTATTCACAGATAATTCCGGAGACTATTTCACTCACACATGGGAGTCTTCGAGAATACCCCACACCGCAAGCAATGACACCTCATCACACGAATACCACATGTGCGTCGCCTCGACCCCGATAATTCCGGAGATCAATCCCACACCACAGGTAATTTCGGAGACTATTTCACTCACACCAGGATAATTCCGGGGATTATCTCACACCGCAAGCCATACTGAGGTCCATAACCCATGTTTCCGTTCATCATATCACCACTAGTGCCTGTCCTTATCATTTTTTTTTTTGGTTATTTAATTACTTAACGAATCTCCTAGAGTTGGTGTACCCTACCGGACTTAACTCAAACATCTGAACAACTAAAATGCCTCAACAGGCCCAAACATAAATAACTCAACCGCCGGTATACTAGGGTCACACACACCCTCTGGAGACTCAAACTCAATTATCCAAACCAAACTTCCAACATAAATTGCTCAACTCAACATCTTGAAAACATATGTCCAATAGAAGGTAAGGTATAAAATAGTAAGTTATAGTTTAAAACATTTGGAGAATAAATCATTTGAAAGAACATTTAAAATACAAAGATACATCAGTACCAGTCGACTATAGAAAAGGGTAAGTCGACTGTCCAGAGAGAAAATCCAATAATCTTTCAGAAAATAATTCTAAGTATAGAAGTCGACTGAAGAAGGTATGGTCGACTGTCCAGAACGTAAAATTACAATAATTTCAAGAAAATATTCTAAGTATACCAGTCGACTGAAAAGGTCCTAAGTCGACTGTCCAGAACGGATTTTCAAGAAAATCTAGAAAACATAGCAGCCGGGTCGTGTCGGTCGATTGAGAAAACACACCAGTCGACTGTCGGCCTACAGACTGCATACATTTGGTTGTGCACATTCAACCGATACATAGTTTTACTTCATGAAAACGATTTCTACGAAAAACATATTTCTTATATGGTCAAATACAACTTGTAGAATACAAAATAGTCCATAAAACTAGATCAACTACTTGAAATCATAGAAATAGAGATTTTGTTGATTTCCTTCGATTAAAACATGAATTTGTGCATATAATCAAAATAGAGTTTTTCTTAAAATAATTTACTGATCGCTGAAATAGTTCGTATTCAGATCCAAACCATCTGAATATCAAAAACTCAAGAAAATCCCAATTTGGGTGTATTTCCTCAACTCAACTAAATTCTCAAATTCCGATTTTCATGTCAAGATCTCTTGATTCATAACTTTTCCACTCAAATTTCTCAAAACTGAAACTCTACCACAACTCATAACCATAATCAAATTTGTAATCACATACCACTAGGGTTTCACAAGATTCAATTTTCATCCATCCATCCAATTCATAATATACATATTCATATTCAAACCCTAAACATGCTTTCTAGCAAATAAAATTCAACATCCAAGATCCATGAGGACATTCATAACATTCACATACATAAATCAAACAACAAACCATTTGTATTACTCACATACAACATACACAAAATAAAAGAAAAAAAACAAACATGTCACTCACATAAATAAAACAAAACAATAAAATAATTATATCACTCACCTTAAATGAAGAAACCTTGATAAGAAACCTTTCCTTCGCGAGATCCAAAATCCTCTCCCAAATTCTCCAAAAATAATAAACTTTAGGTTCTGCAGCGAAAGACGGCTGCGTTTCTTTTTAAATACCCGGAAAAGAAGTTTTAGAGTTTTTAGACATTTTTGCAAAATAACCCCTTGAAAATACAACGTTACATAAATAGATTTCTATACTTGGAAACTTGATAAAGTCGATTAAATTGAGATTTAAAAACAAAATAGCACCTTACTTTTCCAGTCGGCACTATTTAAAAGTCAAGAAAATAGTTTTTGTATTTTCACCCCTTAAAATGACAAATTTGCAAAAAGATCCTTGTTTTCCTTAATATTGCAAATAGATCCAATAAATATCAGAAAAATCTAGAAAAATTACAATTAAATCCCAAATAATAAATAATGATTTTCCATAAAGAAATTTTGGCTTTTGAACTTCTCAAGAAAATATTGGCACGTGTTTCGCACGTGTAAAAAGATAATTTTTTCTGAAAATATTTATTAAATCTCCAAAAATTATTTTAATTCACTTATAAACCTTTAAAAATAATATTTTAAAAATATGGGGTACTACATGAAGTCTTGGCACCCGCCGAAGATAATAAAGTCCATCCCTTCTTTCACCTGTTCCAATTAGTTCCCTCGAATGTAGGTCTTGTATAGTACACATGTGAGACGAAAATTGGACAAAACATTTCATATCATCATCAAGTTGCGAAACCGAAATTAAATTGCAATGTAATTTGGGAGCATAAAGAACATTATTAAGATAAATTTTGTTCGTTAGTTTCACATTGTCTTGCTTAGTTGCTACAACACTTTGTCCATCTGGAAGGCCCACAGGACAAGCACTCACATTTTGAATGTCAGTTAAAAAAAGAAATATTTCCCGTGACATGATTAGAAGCACCAGTGTCAATTATCCAAGATGTATTATCAAACTCACCATTCAACCGATTTATTGGAGATTGAGGATTACCAAATTCCGCAACCAATGCTTGCCACTGCGCGACACTAAAACTAGGAAGAGCCGCATTTGTAGCAGAGGAAGATGATGCTCTGATCGGACCATCAGTGGTTGGTGCAACCGTAGCATGTGCGCGAGCCCCCCCTCGACCCCGACTAGCATCAATCTTCGCCTCCGGTTTCATAATCGCCAGTGATGGTGTTCCGTCGGTGGTGGTCATTATTGTGATATTTTAGGTGTTGGCTCTGATACCATGATAATATTTGGGTAATTCTTATTCATTCTTGATCTTCATAGAAGAAGATATATATATATATATACAAAGAAGAAGCAAAAATAGAAAACTAGTGGCTATTATATCAACAACCAATCAATCCCTAGATCAACTAGTGGCTATTATACCATGCAAATCAATCTCATACCAATCAATCCCTATATCAATGCACTCCGTAATAGCTATGCCTTAAATAGATTATATCAATAGCCATGCAAATCAATCCCATACCAATCAATCCCTATATCAATGCACTCCGTAATATGGAACCATGACAGTGAACCGTAGCAGCCAACCAATAACTGCAAGAGCACTAGAACAATAAAACCAAACAACTAGAACATTCACTACTGCAGTGAGTATATACATAGCAGTAAAGGAGGAGAAGGGAACTCCCACACAGGCCAGAAAAGGGGCAAAAGAAAGCCACCACAACCATGACGGGGAGAGAATGAACACACAAAAACTCTAAAATAAGAGAGAAAACAGCCACAAAAAATTAACAGCGCCGCAGGACCGCCACCAAGCAGCGCGAAATAGACCCACTGCAACCTGCAAACAAAAGTGCGGATGCTGCGGCAAGAATCAAACAAACATAGTAAACAGGAAGCAACCTGAAAACCAAAGCCCAAACTATAGGCAAATAACCACAAAAACAGAGAAAAAAGCTGCCAAGGCGGTCCCAACTTCATAACTATGCAAGTAGAAGAGAAGAATACATAAGTAGTAGCACAGAACATAAATCGCAAAAAGAAGCAGGCAGTGGGGAAGTAACAGTAGCATTAAAAGGCGTAAAGGAAATTAATCAAGAGAAGAGGGAAAACCACGCTCATTGAAAAAACACAAAGCATTATCGATACGGTGCAGCTGCAGTTTAAATAACTTAGCAGGCTTGAGCAACGACGTCCAAAATTTAGTGTAAAAAAGGAGATCGTCGACCAGTGAATTAATAGGACGCGATGAATTAGAGAAAAATCTTTCATTCCTCTCCATCTAGACAATCCAAATTAACGCCATCATGGATAAGTCCCATGAGGCCTGCAAAGAATGGTTAACCTGATTGGTCCTCTAGAAAGACCACCATGCTGGGAAGGAACTCGGCCTCCCACGCACATTCCAGGCTTTCTTGCAGAGTGCCCAAAGAGGGAGGATAAAAGAACAGTTAATAAGTAAATGCATCCTGCCTTCGTGGTGAGTAAGACAGATGGCACATTTTTGATCCCACACGATGTTCCTTTTGTTGAGCACATCAACTGTCAGGAGTTTATCATGGATAACAAGACAAACAAGGATCTTGACTTTCAGCGATGCTACACCCTTCCAAATGAGCTTGTGATAGGGGAAAACAACTCCACCCGTATTAAGAAAATTATAGCAAGATTTAACCGAGTAGGCACCTGAACCGCTCCAACGCTAGGAAATGGCATCGCGGGTGGATCAATTGTAGGACCGCAATAAAGAAAGGAGGTTATGATAATGGGGAAAAAGCGAAAAAGGGAGAGCCCTTTTAAAAGGGATACGCCATTCCCGACGATTACCGACATAAGTAAAGTAATCAGCTACAGTGGCCTGGGGATTCCGGGCTAGGAAAAATAATTGAGGAAAATTAAACGTGATCTTGTTGTTATCAATCCAGAGATCGGTCTAAATTTTGACCGTAGAGCCTTCGCCACAATGTTTACGCACCCCGCATTTAAAAGGCTCTACCACCTTCCAAATGCCCTTCCAAAATGGGGAAGCGGTGGGAGAGATAAAGGGGTATAATTCCCAAATTTTGTGCCTTTTATGGTAACAGTGCGAGACAATTTTGGCCCAGGTTGAGTCTGGTTGATTGAAGGCCTTCCAAATCCATTTCCCAAGTAAGGAAAGGTTTTGGTGCCTCAGATTAAGGATACCAAGACCGCCTTCGCAGTTAGATTTGCACACCAAATCCCACTTGCAGAGGTGTTTGCCCACCTGATAGTCAGGTGAGCCGGACCAGAAGAAATTCTTACGAATCTGGTCAATACGTTTGATGACCCAGGAAGGCAAGTAGAAGAAAGACATCATATATAGCGGGATGGCAGATAGAACCGAGTTAACCAGCACCAATCTGCCACCGCGAGAAAGGTGCCGCCCCGACCAAGTATTAAGTCTCCTTTCCACTTTATCAATCATAGGGGACCAATCACTCCTGTGAAGTCTGCCCCATCTCAGAGGGATACCGAGGTAGGACATGGGAAAAGAGTCTGAAACACAATTAAAGAAATGTGACACCTCGAGCTGACGCTCGTCGGTGCCGCCAAGCCAAATGACAGAAGTTTTATTGAAGTTGATGGAAAGACCCCCAACAGCCTCGATCTGAACGAGATGTAACAAGGAAGCAAAATCCAAATGCGGTAAAGCATACACTGGATGAGAAGCGTATGACAAAGGTCCCCAATGTTGTAATTAACTTTTCTATCTGCACGCTTCTACCTAAGTCTCTTCTTACTCGAGGCACAACTTTCTTTCTAGCTCCCACCCTACCAACCCATGCTTCAATGAGAAAGTATATTTTATGCAATTATGTTATGATTGAACACCATAGTTCATTGCGAGCTAACTGCAGTCAACAAGGTACATATGTCATTTGAAGAATGGAGTGGGAAACTCGTGAAATCTCAAATTAATAATTTTGCAAAAAAATATTATTTTTGAGATTTTTTTTTTTTCAAGTTTGTTGGACAAGATTGAGGCCTTAGAGCATCTGTAGTCATTGGCTATTTTGTCAAAATTTAAAAAAATAATAATAATAGAAATTTGAATGCTGCAGCCGTTAGCTATAAACCAAAAAATAGGTTTTAGATGAACAACCGTCTACCAAATTTGACAGACGAAATTGAAATTTGAAAAAAAAAATAGCCTATGAAAAATAATTTTTCGTCTGTTCGATCGGAAGAAAGATTATTTTTCGTCGTTTGATTTTTTTTTTTAAAACCCATCGGACGGAAAAGGATTTCGCTTCTCATTTTTTTTTAAAAACATAAATCATCGAACAGGAAACAATTTTATTTAAAAAAAAATCATGGGACAGAAAATGATTTCCTGTCCCACTTTTTTTAAAAAAGAAAATCGTTGCTCGTCCCTTCCTTTTTTTATCCCCAAAAAAAGCCTACAACAACTAGAGCGCCAACTCAAATCTCCATTTCTTATGTAAATACCCTAGGTCTCAACAACTACAGATGCTCTTACGGGAGAACCAATTGGCTGATTACACAAAACTAAATTAATGTTAATCAGGCCGGGCCCATTAAGTTCTAGCAAAAAACAAGAGTTGAGCCCATTTCCCACTGTCCCTCTTTCTTCCTGTCTTCCTCTTCCTCAAAAACCCTGAAAATTAGGGTTTTGTTTCCTCTTTTTCAAGGAATGACTGTCCCCGAATCCGCTCCGATTACAACCTTTAACAGGTAAAAATCTCGACTTTTCAGTTCAATTCACTCTCAAATTTCAAACCCCCATCTCAATTTCACCTCCAATTCTTAATCCATTGAGGGACCCCCCTCCTCAATTGGTTGCCCTACTAAAAGAGATGAAGGATGGATTAGACGCAGTCAGGCACAAAGTCCAAGCCTTAACCCTAAATGTAACCTAATTTGTGACGATTTCTGCTAAGAAAATCTGTTTTTTTTTTTTTTTGTGGAGATTATTTGGAAAGTTGAGTTCTTTTAATTCTGTGTTAGGTGAAGCAGAAGCAGCTGTTAACTGCTGATGGGATGAGTTACTTGGAAGCGAAGCATCTGCTTCTTTTGGGGTATTGTCAATCTATTGTGTATTATTTGCTTCGGAAAGCGCGGGGATTGTCCATCGATGGGCATCCTGTTGTCCGAAGTCTCGTTGAGATTAGATTGTTTCTTGAAAAGGTGTGAGCTTTTTGTTGATTTTTGAACTTGTTTAATTGCGTATAGGATTCTAATGACTGACTTTAGGGGTTAGAAGTGCAACTTAGAGCGTAGTTGATGGTATTGAATAGTTTTTCTTGGCATGTGTAATGTTCATGTTCACTATTTATTTTGTGATATTGTTATATGGTGTTGCATGCAACTTATTGTGTTGCTATAATTTTCCCAAAAAATATCCCTATGCATGGTAGGTATAGCCTATAGGGAGGTAGTTCACCGGAGGATGGGAGGCGAGGCAATTTAAGATGCACCATCTTATATTATCTTTTCAAATTTTAGTACATAGTAGGGAGCTCTGGAATGTTCATATGCGCCATAGTATTTTCCCCCTTTTTTGTTATGGTGATGAAAAGGCTCGTGTACAAGTCAGTCTCATTTTTTATTTAAAATTGTATTTTTTTTATTTATTTCTAATAAGCACGTTTAGATAATGAGAGAACACAGCTCCCTACTTTTCATTTTTTTATTTATTTCTTTCTAAAGTTACTGGATGTATTTTGATAATGGGTTATCACATAATTAGTGAGTAGTGACAGCTGCACTCCTTTTGGGGTCATAATGCTAACTTAGTTTTATGTCCAAATTATGTGTTAGATTCGTCCGATAGATAAGAAGCTGGAGTACCAAGTCCAGAAACTTATAAAGGCTGCTGACAATGCTGAAAAAGAAAAGATGATGGGCACCAATGTGAAGGAGAAGAATGAAGGGTCTCAAGATGGCGAGGATCCATTGAAGTACCGGCCGAATCCTGGCATGCTTGTCAGTAAAGTCACTGAGGCTGAACAGGTAATAGCAACCTTTTTTATTTGTAGTTTTTTTTTTCCATTAATGCTTCAGTACATTCATTTTAATTTAGCTCTTGATAAAAGTATAGATTGCATACTTCAAAACTGGGGTTTCTCATTTTTCGATCAAACAGGTAGCAAGGAGATGAGACCTTTTTGCTTTATAGATAGTATATTGTGATTTATTGTTGTTGAAGTGTTATACTATATGATATAGTGTATGGCACTATTTGGTACATTACATGAAGTCATGAATTATTTGATTCCTCGAAGATGTTTATCTTTGAGTATTGTGTACCATCTCTTTCTCTTTTTGTCTTTGGTTTTCTTGGTCAATTAAATATCATGAAAGAATTTCTTGTCTTGAAAGAAGCTAAGAACTCTTATTTGATATTTGAGAAAAGCTGAGTGCTAATGTTATGTTATTGTATTATGTCTAAGGGTGGTGGTGTATACGTACCCCCTAGGTTTGTTCCTACGAGTATGGGCAATGACACGGATAAGATGTCTCGAGAGGAAAAGCAGGCCTTGAGGAGAGAGAAGCAAATGATGCGGCAGTCAGAGCGAAGTCCTTATCTGAAAGATATTATGAATGACTTACAAGATAGGCCAGAAGAGGTTAGGTTTCTAATGTGAATTTAATTTTCTGTTTGACCTTTTTTCTCTCTCTTATTGATGAGGATGACTAGTTTTTACCCCAAACATACATTATAAATGCATTGAGGTCCATTTCTCACTAAAAGACAAGGTTTAAAATCTTGTCTTTTAGTGAGAAGTGGGCCCCAATGCATTTATAATGTATATTTGGGATAAAAACTCATGTATGTCTAGCATTTTGCCTTATTGATATTCTAATCGTGGTTGCAATTCATTTGCAGATCGAAGAAACAGCTGGATCTGAAAGCCTAGAGCTAACCAGGTACCTGTCAAAGCGAGAAGCGCAAGCTAGACAAGAAGAGGATCTTTTCATTCGTGCTCCAGTTACTAAGAAGGAAAAACAGTTGGAGAAGCACTTAAAGAAATCAAGAAATGGGTACCATCTGCCTTAATAACTTACTTTCTTGATTTGTAACTTTTTAGAGGAAGCTTTTCTTCGATAAACGTTAAAGTTAGTTGCTTGAAATTATGTTGAAGGCCTAAGTGCTTTAGAGAATATCATTTTGACCACAAAAACAACTCAGTCATCACACAATTTGAATAAGAAATTGAGAAAGGGTTTTGCCATTAACAGGTTTCCACCAGATCAAAAAATAGCCCTTAGTTGCTAGCTGCTGATATTATTCTGTAGAATTGGAAAGGAAAACCTAGTTTAGAAGTGTGTTAATGGTTACAATATCAAGTATTATAAAAAGCATGTGGTCATAAAGACTGACTGGTTGGCTGTAACATTATGAAATTCATCACTAGTCCTCATAGTGACTAGTAAGGAACTTCTAATATTTCGGGTGATGTAATGTATTAACATTTGATTTAAGGGTAAACTAAGCAGATAGAAGAACTCTTTGAAGTTCAGCTAACCCTTTGTTTGCTGAACTTTTTGTGTCTAATACCTGAAGCTTCCATTTGTCCTCACAAATGGTATGAATTGCTAAAATAGATACTGAACATTGATAGACAAACTGAGTTTCAGGATCTGGATGTGGCATATAAAATCCACAAGGTTCTGAATGTTGGATGTCTCCCATCTTTCAGCCTAAAAATGTTCATGTTGGATATGATATTGTCAGGAGGAGTAAACATCGGTTAGGTTTCCATACAGGATGAAAAATTATTTCTTATACGTGACCTATATAAACTTTACATTCATCATGCACCATATATCATCTTCTTGGCACAAATAATTTCAATTTCGAACCCAAATGCACAGTTATAAATATCGTGCGGGATCTCGTACAGTGATTCAATGCATGAAGTAATTTGTCCTGCACCATATATCATCTACTTGACACAAAGAATTTAATTTAGAACTGGAATGTATAGTTACGACTATCATGCTAGATCTGATACAGTGATTCAATGCTTGAAGTAATTTGTCATATATCAACCACTAAACATAAAATGTTAAAATTAAAAGTTCTTATCATAATTAAATAATTCAATAACAATATACAAATCTAATCATGTAAACATTAATGAACATACCTAGTAAATGAATGACCTCTTAAACCTGTATTTGCAAAGATCTATGCTACAGTCTCATAGCTCCTACAGCTTAATTAACTTTACCCTAATTAATAGAAGAGTGAGGAGCATAGGTATGCCCTCATTCAGTTGAGGGATATGAGAAGAGTCTCGAGAGATAGGAACACTTTACCCTAATTTGGCTCCTACCTTATACGTTTTGAATTTTGGTGTTGAGTTTGACCAAAGTCAAATAGAATATGTAAACCTTTAGCCAGGATTGACTTTTATGTATGATCCCTAACTTCTCAACCCACTTTCTCAGTAGAGACGTCAGTTTCACACAAGCAGGTCATGAACACATAACCAAAATTGCCATATTTGAAAAATGAAGTCTTTGGATGATACTGTTGAAGCCAAAATGTTTGACATGTCGGGCACAATTTCAAATCTTCAAAAGGAAAACACCATGTTTGTACTTGCGTACCATGTATTGTTGGGGTATATTGGTGTGTGAACTATTGAACTCACAGTGTTATTATGTGCACGCACGTAAGTGGAGAGGTGGGCGGTTACTTGCTAACTGGTTCTTCATGAACCCAAATTAGACCCACTTATTAAAAAACATGATTTTCTGTGTATTTATCGTGTGTCGCTCATGCTGGACTGGAGGGATAATGGGGCCATTTTTTTTTATTGAAGGCAGGAAACTATTTCATGGTTTGCTAGACACTTTCAAAACTATAGATTAAGTGTCATGTTAGATGCATGTTAGACATGCATTCAGCTCATTAAGATGTGATTTGCAGCACAAAACAAAATGTCAAAATGTATTAATTAATTGTGATTTGGAAACTATCTTGTCAGATGTTTAACTTTTTTTATTAAAAAAATTGCAGCATATAGATGCCACGATTTCAATACGTTTATGCTGTTTTGCTTAAACCGATGATATTCTTGGACTTATGTACTATTGTATTTATTATTAAAACAGATTATCTGGATTGACGGATGGTTTCGGAGATATACTTAGAATGCTTCCTCGACAGGAGAAAGATACTTGTGATAATATATCTTACATGAACCCAAGCAGAGGGAGGAAAGGATTTAATAAGCGCAAGGTATTTTATATGTTCTAGAAAAAAGTTACCGACTCTTGGTTTTCCTGTTCTTTGTATTTTCACCTTATGTTTTAGTCTTTTATTTATTTTATTTGACTTATTTGAAATATGCTGCTTACTTTGTGATTTTTGACATCGGACTTCCCACTGTGTTATGTATCTAGCTACCTTGTTTCTTAATCTTTTATTTCGAGTTACAATTACGGGGAGAAAATGTTTCAGTACTTTTTCTTTCCATTGGTTGTTCTTTTCTGATTGATAAATATTTTGAGTACACCATGGCAGATGAATGTGCCATTTCGTTAAAATCTTCACTGAAAGCTATTGTTTATCTCTATCTAATTAAAATAATTGTAGCTTAGGATAACAAAAATATAATCCTGCCAAAAAAGTGTGGACATAAAATACAAAAAATAATAATATAGAAATATTGAGCTTGGTCAACACCTGTATCTTGACACATATGGGTGTGTAATGTATCCTAGTTTAGAATAAGATGCCAACAATGCTAAACTATCAAGTACATATGTACAGGAGAACTTCCTAGTGCATGTAGTTGAAATCTATTTCGATAATTTTTGTTACAGTGCAGATCACCATGATCAATAACGATTTTGGATAGTGACGAGGACATCGGTTCGAGATGATTCGGGTGCTTCTATTAGTGCAGACATCGTCTAGGATGGATGTTCTATTAGTCTAGTATTTTTATTTTAGCATTCATATTTGTTTTTGGCAATTTTAGCCATATATAGTAGTTTTGCGATTTGCACCATTTATTTTATGCATTAGGATATTTTGGAGATTTGTATTGAGATTTATTTAGAGCATATATATAGGTCTCTAGATTAATGAAAATGTTATACTTTGATTAATTAAAAAATCTATTGTGATTGAGTTTTGCTCTTCATTCATCTCTTTTGTGAGACATTGAGATACAATTAAGGTTTGTAAGAAACCCTAAAATACATCCCTTTTCCCTCTCCTTATACACAGCCCCCCCCCCCTCCCTTTTTCTCTCTCCTACCTCTTTCGCTCCTCTTTCCCCTCAATTCGTGACCCAAACCCTAGCCTTCTCTCTTCTTTAGGCCGACCATCCTGAAACCTCTTCTGCTCCACCTGGCCAACCTGAAATCCTCTTCTCCTTCAAATCCGACACTAGATCCACCCACCTTAACCTCCCGACCTCTCCGCTCCTCTTCAGTCGACCCCCGAGCCCCTCTCTCCTCCACATGACCACCCTTGTCGACTCCCCTCACGCCTCCAACCACTTCCAGAAACTCCACCAGCACACCCGAACATCCTTCTCTCCAAAGCCAGATCAGATCCGAACCCTAATCCCTAAATCTTCATCAAGTCTTACATGCTAAGTACGATTAGAGTACGGATCTTTATTGCATATCTTACATGCTAAGAACGATTAAGTATAATTGTTGATTTTCAGGCGTGAATCTTTAATTGAGCTTGTTAAACTTAATTCAATTCTTGAAAATCCATCAAACCAATTTGTAGTTTTAATTTCTAACTTAAGCGGCATTACATGTTGGTAAACTAATCTTTTAATATTCTTGAAAGTTTTCTACTTTAGGTTTAAGTTTACATCATTTTGGTATCAGAGCGAAGGTTTTTAAAACTCTAGTTCTTACATCATTTAGCTATAGTTTTTGCATTCAGTTAGGATTATTATTTTAGATCGTTTCAGATTAAAAAAAGGTATTATTTGCATTTAGCGCTTTAGGCCATTTAAAAATAAAAAATTCAAAATTAGGTGCACTTGGGTCACGTTTTTCCAAATTTCACCAATGGACAACACTGACATTTCCACTACCCTCACTGCTATTCAAACAACTCTCACTAATATCAATCAACGGCTTGAGCAAGTGAAATTAAATCAGAAGGTTGTCCCTGAGCTTCATGATAATCATCAGATCCCTCAAGAGAATGATCGTGACGGTCGACGTAAAGATCGTGACTGACGAACAATATGAGAATGTTAAGGCAGACGTTCTCCACTTTGAAGGCCACATGGATTCCCAAGCTTATCTCGATTGGGTCCGTTCTATGGACCACTACTTCGTGTGGTTTGACATCAACGAAACCCTGAAGGTCAAATTTGCCACGATGAAATTGACTGGTAAAGCTCAACAACACTGAACCAATCTTGAACATGCCTGACACTCATAGCTACTTGGGAAGCCATGAAAGAGAAGCTCATCGAGAGATATATGTCCTTGTCATTCCACACTAGATTGCTATATTCATGGAATCAACTCTATTAAGGAAACAAATCCACCCAAGAGTATGTAGATAAGTTTGACGACTTTCTCATTCGGTGCAATGCCTTAGGTAAATGTAGCGAAGAACAAACTCTCTAGGTTCAGTGCTGGACTACGAGCCAATCTTAGGAACGAGTTAATTCATAGAAATGTGGACTCCTTGGTAGCAGCTTATGTCATTGTCTTCGATATGGATTCCCTTAAAGCATTTTTCCTTACAAGTCCAGCGATTCGAGAGATCATTTATCTAGAATGACATCTACTGAGCTCTCTAGGTCTGAGCCCTCCTATTCTCAGTACTCCCAACAAGTCTTACTCAAGCCAGCCTACTTCAAATTCCTATCCACATAAAATGACAACACGGGTAAGAACACTGAAAGAGATTACTCTAAAATTGATCCTCGCACTAAGTGCTATAAATGCAAGGGATACAGCCATGTTGCTGGCAGCTGTCCCAACCCCTGGAAGATCAACATCGTAGAAGGTACCGCTGTCATTGCTGATGAGCCTGACAATGAGTTTATCTATGAACCTCATGTAAGTGATGACTTCGGTGAAGAAGAGGATGACCAGTCTCTCAACTGTATTTGGTTGATCCAATCACCTTCATTGAATGTACCTGAGTCACACATTCATTCCCAAGTCACTTGGCAGACCATAGATTTTATCTCTGTGTTAGAACACCATAGAGTCTCATAGTCTTCATCCACATTTGCATCCCATATTCATGGTTTGCATAAAAAAATTTAAGAAAATTAATGAGAATAATTTTAACTACAAGTTAATAGCAGATACTTAAAACTGTAAATATTGGTAGCGAAGTGATGGTTCGAATTCGTTCGGAACGTTTTCTAGCTGGCTCCGTTAAGAAATTGAACACACGTGCTGCAGACCCAGTTAAAATTTTGCATAAGATCAATGATAATGCCTATATCGTTGACCTTCCTGAAGGTTTGGCATAAGTAAGACTTTCGATATTGAGGATCTAGTACCTTATGAAGGCCCAAAATTTAACCCTAGAAATTCTCTTATAGATGAGTCTATCCTGCAGCCTGCTGGTGAGATTCCCACAGTTTCCCCATTACCTGCCACTACTTACCCACCGATAGACAAATTGGACAATATTTTAGATGATCAGATAATTTCTACTAGAGATTGTGGTATTCATAGGTATTTGGTAAGATGGAAGAACAAGCTGGAGTCAGAGGATACTTGGATTGATCGTGAAGAGCTCCAGCAATTGGATCCAGACCTTTTGGGGAACTATGACAGAATGACTGATTTTGACTCGACTGGGTCGAGCTCTTTCCCAGCCGAAGAGAATGATGAGGACATCGGTTTGAGACGATTCAGGCGCTTCTATCAGCGCATGCATCGTCTAGGATGACTATTTTATTAGCCTAGTATTTTTATTTCAGTATTCATATTTGTTTTTGGCAATTATATCCATATATTGTAGTTTTGCGATTTGTACCCTTTATTTTATACATTAGGATATTTTGGAGATTTGTATTGAGATTTATTTTGAGCTTATATGTAGGCATTTAGATTAATGAAAACATTATGCTTTGATTAATTAAAAAATCTATTGTGATTTAGTTTTGCTCTTCATAAATCTCTTTTGTGTGAGACATTGAGATACAATTAGGGTTTGTGAGAAACCCTAAAACACACCCCTTTTCTCTCTCTTTATACACAACCGCCACACCCCTCCCCCTTCTCTCCTGCTCTTCTTTCTCATCTCTCTTTCTCCTCAATCCGAGATCCAAACCCTAGCCTTCTCTCTTCTTCAGGCTGACCATCCCCAAACTTCTTCTACTCCACCCAACCATCCTGAAATCTTCTTCTCCTCCAATTCCGACGCCAAATCCACCCCCCAACATCTCGACCTCTTTGCTCCTCTCTCCTCTCTAGTCGACCCCCGAGCCACATTTATTTTGAGCATATATATAGGCCTATAGATTAATGAAAACATTATGCTTTGATTAATAAAAAATCTATTGTGATTGAGTTTTGCTCTTCATTCATCTCTTTTGTGTGAGACATTGAGATACAATTAGGGTTTGTGAGAAACCCTAAAACACACCTTTTTTCCCTCTACTTATACACAACCGCCAACCCCCCCCCCCCTCTCTCCTGCTCTTCTTTCTCTTCTCTCTTTCCCTCAATCCGAGATCCAAACCCTAGCCCTCTCTCTTCTTCAGGCTGACCATCCCGAAACTTCTTCTACTACACTCGACCATCCTGAAATCTTCTTCTCCTCCAAATTCGACGCCAAATCCGCCCCCAACCTCCCGACCTCTCTGCTCCTCTCTCCTCTTCAGTCGACCCCCGAGCCCCTCTCTCCATCTTCTCTTTCCCCTCAATCCGAGACCCAAACCCTAGCCCCCTCTCTTATTTAGGCCGATCATCCCGAAACCTCTTCTGCTCCACCTGACCAACCTGAAATCCTCTTCTCCTCCAATTCTGACGCCAGATCCACCCTCTCAAACCCCCCAACCTCTCCGCTTTTCTCTTCTCTTCAGTCGACCCCCGAACCCCTCTCTCCTCCACCTGACCACCCTTGTCGACTCCCTTCACGCCTCCGACCACCTCCAGAAACTCCACCAGCACACACAGACATCCTCCTCTCCAAAGCCAAATCAGATCTGAACCCTAATCCCTAAATCTTCATCAAGTCCTAAACCCCAATCCCCCAAATTCACTTCAATTCGAAACCCTAATCCTGTTGCTGATTGATCCCTCACACCCATCGCCGTTGCCATTAGCAGCACCACTGCCGACCACCTCCTCACTGCTTCGCCACCGCAGCCCCCGAGAACCAGTGTGTTTTTCTTCGAACTCGGTAATCTCTTTCCACTTCTCCATTATTTGTGATACTGTCATTCATCTTTAGAATATTATCTGCATTTACAATTGTTCACAAATATTGAGTGTGTACTTCTACTTGCTAATTAAAGTACAAATATTTATTGCATATCTTACATGCTAAGAACGATTAAGTACGATTGTTGATTATTAGGCGTGAATCTTTAATTGAGCTTGTTAAACTTAATTCAATTTTGAAAATCTATCAAACCAATTAATAGTTTTAATTTCTTACTTAATCGGTATTATATGTTGGTAAACTTAATCTCTTAATATTCTTGATTTTTTTTTACTTACGGTCAGTTTACATCAGATAGTTTTCTATCTTTATGTAAGACAGGGACTTTAAGTTGAAAGTAAGCTCCTTTTCTTTCTGATCCTTAGTAATATTCGATAGCATCCAATTTCATTCTAAACGAAGGGCATCCCATTAGCATCCTTATCATTTTAGTTTTAGTTCATTTTTGTCGAAAATCAATAATATCTGTATTCTTTTTTGTATCATATAGGAAAAAACACATGAAAAAATGGGAATACCTATTTCTGCTCTGTAAACACTGCTTTTAAGAAGATTATAATATTGCACATTTCGAAAACTATACATGATAGAAATAAAAGAAATGACCATCCACATTCTTGAATTACTGTAATATGTACTCACAAACAATATTCAGGTTTTCGTCTATAATTACATGCAAGAAAAGAGTTCACAAACACACTAGTTAGTTTTGGGTAGGTTTTTAGACCTTAAAAAATCGGTCTTATACCTTAAAAAACGGACTTGTTTCTGGTTGGCTTATCGAGTCAGGTTCAATCCAGCCTGGTGCATAACTCTAATTGTACTTGTGTTTTCACCTATGGTCACTTTTTTGTATGGTTCTTGTTTTACGACTAGGGCTCGTTTTACGACTAGGGCTCGTTTTACGACTAGGGCCCACTATCTTTATGTCCGTCAGTCTAGATGGATAGTTGATAAATTAGTCTGAAGTCCTATGTAACCCAAAAGGTGAAACAACTATAAGAGTCTATGGTGTTATCTAATTTAACCATGTGTCCATCCATGGACTATTATTCAAGGCACAACCTGAATAATCTCCACCTAAGCTCAAATCCAAGGAAGCAACTAGAGAGCCAAAACTTCGGAGAACCTCACAGATTCATAGTCCTCACCTTAGACTATATTTTTTTGCACCTGCCAATATTTTTAATTTGTCCTTGCCTTCGACACTTGTTGTGACTTGGGCGCATTAACTTTTGGCCTACTAGTCCAGATGGATATTTGGTAAATTAGTCTAAAGTTCTGTATGACCGAAAAGGTGAAACTCCTATTCGAGTCTTGGGTCTAATGTAATTTAACCATCTATCCATCTAATTTATTTTTCATGGGGGACTATGGACTATTATTCGAGCCACAACCTCAACAACCTCCACATTGGCTTGAATTCGGAGCCTAAACCTTGGACAACCTCAGAGGTTCATAGCAGTGTTACCAAGTTTGTAGTACATTTTGGTTCATATTACGGGTACAGGATCGTGGTTCGTTACCTTGAGCAATACGTGGTACGGAGAGGGTAGGATGAGTTGGGCTCTCCTTTGAGTAACATGTATGCATATATATAGTGTGCGCGCATGTATAGAGAGAAACCGAGAGAAAATTAATATATAAAACCATTAGTTACTTGCATTACGAATGTGAGTTTAAAAATTTAATTAAACTCCATGACTAGTTGAGGAGAGTTTGAAGAGAACTTCACGGATTAATAAATAAAGGTGTTCATTTTGAAAATATAGAAGAAGAAAAAAACCTTATGTGGATCACTAATTTTAGAGATCAAGATCGGGAATTCACCATAAATTGGATCGCGTGATCCAGGTCATGGTTCGAGAAGATGTTGGACAACCTGGTAACGTTGATTCATGGTCTCAATCTTAGACTATATTCCAATGCCTACCGGACTTTGTTGACAATGCACGCATGCCTTCTGCCAATCACCTTTTTGACTTGGCAAGACAATGTCTTCCCTCCAACTCCTTGACTTGACAAAGCCTCCTCCATCTATTAACTTGACACTACAACTTGATTAGTACCCAGACCAACCCAAGATTCTCTAATACCCTTGTTACGACTAGGGCCCACTATCTTTATGCCCACTAATCCAGATGAATAGTTGATAAATTAGTCTAAAATCCTATATGACCCAGAAGGATAAACTCATATTGGAGTCTGGAGTCTAATCTTATTTATTCTACCCATCTAATTTATTTTTCCATGTGGGGTTATTGTTCAAGCCCTAAACTTAACATCTACTTCCATTTGTTTTTTTTCTTCTTTTCTTAGAGTATCTGTAGTTGTTGGCTAAAAATGCATATTAAGCATATTTGGTCAAAAAAATCGCTGCAGTCGTCTGCTAAATATGCATATTATGCATATTCTGCTACAGTAGATTGCTATAAATGAGAGCGGATATGAGAATTATGCATATTATACAGGACGCAACTTCACATTGCGTCCGAAAAAAAAGTTTATTCCTCCGACGCAACTTCACATTGCGTCCCTTAAGAAAAAAAAATTAACCGTAATAAAAAAGTAATTAACCGTAATAAAAAAAATACAAAATACTCAATAAAGCAAAAAAAAATTCAAAAAAAATGTCAGACGCAACTTCATGTTGCGTCTAACCATTTTTTTGATTTTTTTTTTAACTAAAAAATTCCCAAAAAAATGTCCGACGCAGCATGAAGTTGCGTCTGACCATTTTTTTTGATTTTTTTTCCCTCTTCCGACGCAACGTGAAGTTGCGTTCGTCTATTTTGGTTTTTTTTTTCCGTCCGGTCCGATCCGATCCGATCTGACATTTTTTAATTTTAAATTAAATTGGTAAAAAATAGCATTGACTGCAGCACAATAGCCAAATGCTATATGCATTTATCCATATATGCATAATTTACACAATGACGACTGTGGATGCTCTTATGGCCACTGTTTACGTGTTTTCTTTACTGATCTGTGCTATAGTTTTATATAATTTTATTTTATTCTTGGCAGGGAAACCACTAAGGAATGCTGCTGGTTTGAAAGGAGAGCTTTTCTTTTTCCACAACGTGTTATCGTGAAGAAAGTTCATATATGAGTCTGGGTTTTCTTGTAAAAAAGGCGCAGGAGTTTTGCTGTATTTTGTTCTTGTGCTTAATAGATTACATGAAAGAAGCAATATTGATGTAGTTCAGGTTGGGTTTGTACCATTTTATCATCTCACCTTTTAAATTAACTGTTACATTATTTCCTGTATTACTACAGCGACTACTACATTATGGAAGATGATTATCATGTTGTTGGTTTGCTTTTCTAAAAGCATCTATTTTCATAGCAACATTCTAGGGCCTATTATGAATGTGCCTGTTTTCCTCGGTACAACAGATTGTGCTTGGCCATTGTGATCCTATCATGCGAAACAATTGCAGTTGTATTTTTTTTCTCAAAATTTGTTGAAGTCTACACATGATGAATGATTACACATTCATCTTCAACTCATTTTCAATTTGATTTAAAAAAACATTGCAGATTAGTTCTCTGTATCCATGTGCATAATCTTTCTGTGGATTGTCTGGTTGTACAAGTTGACAACATATAAGTCTCTATGTTGCTCAGTTATTTAAATTAGGGCCGTCCAATCCATCATGCTCAGGGAATCCCTCCAAACAATGTAATACATCTCCTTGTTGCAGCTTACATCTTACCAACTTTACAAATTTACAATAAGCTCTAGGTGGTTTAACAATGCTCTCCTATATTAATAACCATGAGGACGAGGAAGTGACTGAAATAAGTGGCTAGAGCATCCACTATTGTTTTGTAAAATCCCAAAATTTAGCATTTGAGTTGAAAAATCTCCCACCATTGTTCGCTAAAAATCCAAAATTTAGATTATGAGTGAACAGTCATTCGCTAAACATAGATTTCGCAATAAAAGAAATGTTAAATGTAGAAGACGGATGATCTTCATCCGTTTGAGAATAAAATTTGGACGGATGGAAGGTGATGCTTCGTCTGTCGATTAATTTATTATAAAAAAAACGAAAGTATGAGAGACGGATGAAGAAGGTCCGTCTCTCATATTTCTTATTTACAAAAATGCTATCACTATTTACAAAAATGCCATTTCGAAAAGAAAAAATAATATTGGACACAAAATTTCCCCTCATATTTACAAAATTACCATTGACTATTTACCAAAATGTCATTTTCAAAAGAAAAAAAATTAGGAAGATCTTCCGTCCAAACCATTTCTTTTCAACTTTTTCTTTCAAAATTTACAAAATTGCCATCGAACTATTTACCAATATGCCATTTTCAAAAAAAAAAAAAAAATCAGGACATCTTCTTCCATCCAAACCATTTGTTCTCAAAGTTTTCTTTCCATATTTACAAAATTGCCATTGACTATTTATGAAAATGCCATTTATAAAAGAAAATAATAAGATGGAATATCTTCTTCCGTCTTTTCCAAATTTAGCTTTTAACAACTGCAGCGCTCTCCTAAGTTTGCTATTTTCTAAATGCTATATATGCATATTTAGATAGAAACGATAGTGGATACTCTTACGGGGATGGAAGCAGTGGACCAGGTGGAAGTTAGAGCAGTATGGGAAGGTGTTAAATGGATGACAGGAGCTAAGCTTTAGGTTGAAGGAGACTGAATACATGGGGAGTCTAGCTCTAGTTGCAGATGCAAGGACTCTGTGTTTGGAGCTTTCTGAGACTATTATTACTCTACTCACATTAGGCGAGACGAGAGGGTAACAGATTATCTCACTGGATTGCAAACTATTGTCGCACTAATGGGAAGAGTTCCGTATATGAACATGATGATCCCTATCCCTACTGACATTCTCGCAGTTGCTTTGCTTGATGTTTTTTTTTTTTGAGGGAAAAGGTGGAATAAGGCCACCCTGTTTCATTAATAAGAGTTTAACGAAACAAACCCAGAGTACTGGGCCCAAATACAAACTACAGACAGAAAATAAAACATATATGAAGCAACATGACGCGTACAAACAATAAATCCCTCCAACAACCCTGGAGGGTAAGCGGACAAACCAGCTCGGTCCAGCCAAAGCGTGAGTACGTCAGTTTAGCTTCGTACAGTGCCTCCACGACACATGCACACCTACCCGAAACAAGTCAGGCAGGATTTTATCACCTGCAGCTCCCTTCATTCACCTCGCTGGAGGGACCCCATCTTTGGGCCCAAGCTCCACCAACGTGCAAAACTACCTAACTCCCAGTATCTTCACACGCACTACCAACCCTCGCAGGTTACCATGAATGGCCCCGAGAGTGTGGACATGATGGCAAGCGCGCAGAACATCTGGGCACCCAACCAGCAAATCATGGAGGGACACCATCTTTGGGCCCAAACTCCAGAAACGTTCAGGACCACCTAACTTCCGGCATCTTCACACGCACTACCAACCCTCGCAGAACGCCAAAAATGGCCCTGAGAGTGTGGACATGGTGGCAAGCGTGCAGAACATCCGGGCACACAACTAGCAAATCGTGGAGGGACCCCATCACGGGTCCTACCCCACAATCGAACATACCTACTTGCTACACACCCCCAACCACCCTACCACAGCATAAACAACCACTGGCCCGCCGAATCACCGGCCTCCCCAAGTGGGATCTGGGCACAGTGTGTGTGTGCGGGGGCAAAGTGTGTGTGCACAGTGTGGGGCAAAGTGTGTGTGTGTGTGCGGGGGTGGGGGGGACCTCACCCAAGGGATCGACGGCAGGGCGTCGTCGCTGCAAGCGGGGATTCGGCGGACAGGGCGCGGGGAGGGACGTCGTCGGCACGATCTCCACCTGACGTCGTCGTGGGTGAGGTAACATATACCGTTCAATATGTTTATGCTCACCCCCAACAAAACAGCAGCCGTCAATATCCATTTCCACCTACCCCAATCGATCACTCCCTCCACCCCAATCGCCATGGCCGATCTCCGCCTTCTCCTCCTCCTCCTCCTTCCCTTCCAAGTCTCACCATCCTCCTTCTCCTTCGCCCTCCAAACCCTCCAAAAAGACCTCAACTACACCTTCAAAACCCTTGACCTCCTCCGCCGCGCCGTCACCCACCCCTCCTACTCCCTCGCCAACTACCGCTCCCTCTCCATCCTCGTCCTCTCCACCATCCACTCCTCCGTTGCCCTGGACCTCCTCCAAACCGACCCCGATGCCGACGCCAAGCAACTCAGCCGCCGCATCATACCTCCTCCAAACCGACCCCGATGATAAAAAGAAGAAGAAAACGAAGAAGATACATGGTTCGGATCGGGACAGTGGAGGGCGATCTGGTGAAACGAGCGCTCGCCGCGTTGAGGGCGATCTGGTGAAACGAGCGATCTGGTGAAACGAGCGCTCCGACCTCCATGGCGTTCGCGATGGGCCATCGTCGAACCAGAAGCCATCGCGTCGTCGGAGAGGGCGGCCCACCGGAGCGGTGGATGCGCAGCATCGATTGCGGGCTCTGATCGACGAAGCGTCTCAGCGGCTCGGGGGCGGGGGGGGGGGGGGGGGGGTCGACCGTCGAATAGGCGCGATCGAAGGGGGGGCAACGGCTGGACGGTGGGGCGGCGGCGTCGAGAGCCGCCGCCCCTAGACTTTCTCAGATCTAGGGTTAGGTTTTTTTTTTGGGGGGGGGGGGGGGGGATTTTTTGGGGGAGTTGGTAGGAGCTGTTGGACTTTGCTTTGCTTGATGTTGGTGGGCATGCTTTGTAGATAGTTCACTTCCATTTTGTTTATCAAAATACGAAATACTATGATGACGATGAAACTCAAAAGTTTAAACTAGACTAGAAGAAATACATATACTGATATAAGTTTCCAAAGCAAATTCATTCATAATTGTTAGAGTGAACTTCATATGTGACTTCAAAGGAACAACATTATGGGCAAAAGAGTAATTTGAGCCCAACAAAAAGACTGTTCGGTTAAGAAAAGTGATGGAGAGGATAATCAAACAACAACAAATAAATGAAAAAAAGTGATGGAGAGGGATTTGGAACTAGGGCTGAAAATGGGCCGTGGGTAAGGCGGGTTTCTACATGTATTCGACCCTTACCCAAACTTTACAACCTACTAGTCGATCCGACCCGTACCCGACAGGTTAGTATTTTCCAAACCCAAACTCAACCCGTCGGGTTCAGACAGGTTTTCAGGTTGGCCCGGGCTTATGTGGGTATGGGTAGGTTCGCGTTTACCCGGGGTTTTTCTACTCGTAGTACAACGCATGACTTGGAACTAAAGAGAAGGAAATTGATAACAAAAACTCGAGGTTTTGTAGAGGTTATAATGTACATTACCACCTCCACCTCCCTCGGATTTCATGAGCAAAGCAAAAATGTTTAGAAAAATTAAATAATGTTAAAAAAAATGTCAAAACGTAAATATTTTTTGATGATCGTCAAATTGTAAATATAGAGTAGAAAAATTACACCCAAAAAAAGGAGAAAAACCTAGTTAATTATTATTGGTTTGTGTAAGTTAACAATCAACACAGTGCTAGCAGGGCCGGTTCTGAGGTATTTGAGGTCCTGGGCGAAAAATAAAATTGGGCCTTATATATGGGTGTAGTTTGATGACTGAATGTAAGTGCTATGCTCTTGAAAATAAGTATATATAGGTGCAGTTTGAAGGAAGAAATACGATTGATGAAAAAAAAGTACTCTTCTGAGAATGTCCAGTATCTAGCAAAGAGTTAAATAGCTATTAGACATCTATGTTCATTCCAAAAGACTTAATATCTATGCATAATTTAAAAATGAAAGTCCTCCAACATAATATAAAATTGAAGGGCAACAAGACACTCAAAATATATCACCGAAACAACAAAAAACAGTAATATAACTTCCTTTAAATCAATGTTTCATTAGATAGAATAACATCAGTTGCTAATTTGTCTGTAAGTGTTCAAAAGCTGAACTCAGTGTGGTGTTTTAGTTCTAAGGGATAGTACTTCCATGAACAAACTTCCTCTATATGGAAGCCATTATTTGAATTAATTAAGGACTTACCTTATCTCTGAAATAACACTCATGGATACCTAAATCTAAATCAATGACTCTGGAATCAAATGGTGTTCAAATGGAGTGTTGAATTACTTTGCTGCTATATATTAGCATTAAGCATTGGTGGTGTATTTATGTTAGCATAACTGAAAAAATTCTCTAATTTATCAACCATTTCCTTCATATTTTAACCTATATAAACTGCATTTTTGATCAAAAACAAAAGACAGAAAACCTACAATACTAAGAAGTTTGCATAAGAAAAATTCTGACTAAATTCTAAATGCAGTCAAACACAGCAATTGTGCCCCATGAAGCCATGGGTTACATCAGATTCTTGCATGACCAAGTTCAGGTGATTTTCCTCTTCGTTTCCCCCATTTTCTGTATCATTGATTTAAAAGTTTATGATTATTATCAATAATTTTATTCATATTAGGTGTTGAGCTCTCCATACCAACAACAACCTTCATATAGCTACCAAAGTGTAAGTTTAAATTCGCCAATTGTACATGCTATTTGTTAATCGTCGTCAGAGATTATTAGTAAGTACAATGCACATATTTTTACAGGGAGAAGAAGGGGAAGAAATAATGAGGGGTTGGAAGGGCAGAGGACTGTGTTTGGTTCCAGTTTTGAGTGCAGAAAACATGGGAGGATTTGAAGAGCAGAAAACTGTGTTTGGTCACCACTGTAACAGCCACAACACCTACACCTCCTCTTCCTCTAACTCTGGTTCAAAGCACTAGGAAACCATCTTCTCTCTTTCCAATCTTTTCAAAAAACAAATGAAGAGTTGTTGAACCAAAAAAAATGTGAAGTAGAAAGTGTGACACTAGAAGAGAGAGAGAGAAAATACTAAATTGGGCCCTTCCCTAAAAAATAATTACAAACCCATTAATCTATTATATTAATTATAAGACCATTAATTCATTATACTTAAAAAAATTTGGGCCCCCTGAATTGGGCTCTGGGCAGTCACTCAGCTGGCCATGGGCCAGGGCCGGCCCTGAGTGCTAGTCATTTCTAAGGTTAGGAAATTACTTGAATTTTAAAAACACAACATCTTCACTTGCATTAATAGTGTGTTGAGATGAGAGGTTGAAGGACAGGAAACTAAGAATTGGGAAATAAGCAATCAGTCCAGAAAGTAAAAAATAATGAATGATCCATTAACTATTTCTATACGATATGCATCTTTACTATATATATAATATAGGTATATTATCATGTAAGAAATCCTTCGGTGAGAATCACGTATGAACTTTCTTTTGAGATATAGATTGGAAAATTCAATCCATTCATTTTGATCTACACGTCCAAATTAGTCTACAAATAAGAAATCAAGTCCTTTAAGAAATCAAGTCCCTATATATATATATATGTGACAGTGTAAAAATGGCCTGAGGCCCATCCAAGGCCCAATACAATTCCTACTCAGAAAAGCAAGAATACCGACCTGGTTCGGCTCCGGACCCCTTCGGGGTCGGCGCCGAACCTCGTGTTTGCCCCCACAGTGCCGGCTTCCTCGTACTGACGAGCCTCAGTATCCCCCGGAGTCCGATCCGGAGCAGTCCCTCATGCCGTCCCCCCTCTCTGGCGGGGCGGAGGGATGACCTGGCGCAGCCTAGGCCCTCCGATTCCCCCAGAGGCACAGAGGACTCACGATGGGCCACGTCAGCTCCAAATACCGCCAAGGGTTTCGCCACGTCAGCCCTATACCACTCCTGGTATCACAGCAACCGCCCTAAACCCCCTGGGCCTTCTGCCACGTCAGGCCCATGGGCTTTCGGATCCAAACCCGGCCCCCAAGCGGAACCAAACCCGGTTGGGATTTTCTATAAATACTAGACCCTCACCCACCTTTTGGAGGTAATCAATCTTTTGCCACTTAAATATACCTAGTTATTGCTACTCTCTCACAGAGACTGACTAGAGCGTCGGAGGGTCCGCCACCGGGACAAACCCCGGTGTTTCAGGACCGTCTGCAGGTACACAAGACCTCGGATCCGACCCTTCCGATCCGAGCCCAACCTTCAACGCCTTTCCGAGCTCATCGTAGGCCCCAGAAGGTCAACCGAAGGTCGGCAGACGAGCGGCAATCTCCTTCAATACAAATTGAGTTCGAACTCACACCTGGTGCTTCCACACGTGCCTCAGAAATAAACAGCATCAGGTTGGCGCCGTCTGTGGGAACAGCTGCTCCAGAAGCCGATCCGACCCAGACCCTCAAAGGCCATCGACAGCCGAATCCTCATGGCAACCAAAGGCAAGGGGGCTGCTTCCTCCGTCAACCAACGGGACTCGCCCCCACCCACCAATAAAGCCAGGCCACGCCCGTCGAAACACAAGGCTCCCTCTCGGGAGTCCCAAGGGAGCGTCGGCCGGCCAGCCCAGCCCGACCTCCGGGGAATAATCCTCAACCGCAAGATTACCCGCAGCAGGAGAAGGGCCGCTTCCAACCCGGCCCCGAACCGCCCGAGGCCACCGTCCGAGGTACGCAGACCCGCGCTCAGCCGAGTCGGAAGACAACCCTCGGACCAACCAAACCGGGCCGAAAGAGCCCCCGTCACTCATAAGGAATTCCAAGACTTCCGAAAAGAAATGCTGGGAGCCCTCCGACGGGCCCCCAGGGAAGAAACCCTCCATTCGCAAACGGGGTTGGACGCCGAAGCCAGCGCGTCCCGCCCTTCAACGATCCAGCCGGGAGACGATGACGTACTCCTAAGACGCCTACAAGAAATGGAGGACCGCCTCGATCACATAAGGGACGGCGACCAAAGAATGGCTCAGGGGTACAGACCTGTCCGTCCACCCTTCTCCGCCCCCATCCTCCTAGCGGAAATACCCCGGAATTTCCGGCCCCCTCAATTCGAGACCTACGACGGCGAGGGAGATCCTGCTGATCACATGGAGGGTTTCAAAACCCTCATGATGATTCACAGCGCCTCGGATATCCTGCTCTGCCGAGCCTTCCCCGCCACCCTTCGGGGTCCTGCTCGCGAGTGGTTCTCGAAACTCGCCCCCGGCTCCATTTACTCCTTCGACCAACTCGAGGGCAATTTTCTTGCCCATTTTGTCACTAGCCGGAAGGCCGAAAGGACCAGCGCCTCATTACTTGGGCTCAAACAGATAGAGGGGGAATCACTCAGAATGTTCGTCCGGAGATTTACCGCTGAGGCAAGGTCGGTCTCCTCCCTCGACCCAGGCGTTGCTTCAGCGGCATTCCGACACAACGTCCGCCCCGGACAGCTGAAGGCCTCTCTGGCCAAGAGACCCCCCATCGACTTCCCCGACCTCCTTAATAGGGTCGAGAAATACATTAGGGCAGAAGAGGCCCTCAACCCCGAAGATGCCAGGGATGCCACCGGGAAAGGAAAGCGGAAGACCGAGGAAGGCGAACCACCGAAGAAAGCTCCAAGGGACCCGGGGGCCATAAAGAAGGTCCCGCCAGTCCCCCGCTTCGAGAGGTACACTCCCCTGACGCATAACATCTCCGCCATCCTCTTGGAAATCGAAGACAAGGGCATTGTCCGACTACCCCCCCGATCTAATAACAACAAGAATCGAGACCAGCGCTTTTACTGTCGCTTCCACAGAGATCACGGGCACGAAACCGACCAATGCCGAGCCCTGAAAGACGAAATTGAAGAACTCATTTCCAGAGGATACCTCCGAGAGTTTACCCGAGAAGGCCCACGGGATCGGCGAGACGCTAGGAACCGGAGGCAATCGCCTCCGAACCCTGCTCCAAACCAGTCCCAGGATCGGGACCCCGACTCTGAGGGAGCCGCGGATATCCCTTTCATCTTGCACTGTGTCCACGGAGGGCCGATGGGAGGCGGATCAAACACTTCCAAAAAAGCCTTCCTTCGAGAGGTGAACGCTGTCAAAGACAACCCCTCGCCCAAACTACAATCAAGGCCGGTCTCCTTCTCAGGGGAAGACCTTGAAGGTGTTCGCTTGCCCCACTGCGATGCTCTCGTCATCAACCTCCACATGGCTAATTGTGAGGTCCGCAGGATCCTCGTCGACAACGGTAGCTCGGTGAATATTCTTTTTCTCGAAGCCTTCGAAAATCTCAGGTTACCCCGAGGAAAACTCAAGCCAGCTGGATACACCCTGCACGGGTTCTCAGGCGTCCCTGTTGTAATAGAAGGGATTGTTACCCTCGACGTTACCGCCGGGTCGACTCCTGTCAAGAGGACCGAATCCATGGACTTCATGATGGTCAACGTCAAGGCGGCCTACAACGCCATACTTGGCCGGCCTGGACTATGCTCCCTACAGGCGGTGCCTTCGGCTTACCATCTGAAGCTCAAGTTCCCCACCCCTCAAGGAGTCGGCATCGTCCGAGGCAGTCAAGAAGCAGCGCGATCATGCTACATGACCACCGTCGGTGGAGGCGTGTTCCCCCTCGACGCCGGACGAGCGTAGACTATGGCCCGGCTATATGTAAATCTTTTGTTTTTGGTGTAAACCCTCGTTTGTAAAGGGCTGCCTTAGCGGCCCTCCCTACCTTATACTAAAAATATGCCTTTTTATCCGAACCCCAAATGTCTCGATAATCTCAATACGAGTCCGGACCGAAGGTCCTTCCTAAGGCCCCACTTCGATCCCTCGCGGAACGATGGAGCCAGACCTTGCCTCCGACATTTCGTACCGCATCGCTGGCCGGAGCAAGGAGGGAAAAGGATTCCTCTTTCATACCCCTTTATTCTTCGTTCCAAAGAGAAAAAATAAAACGAAAGAAAAAACAAAGACCGTTACAAGACCGCTCCACTCTTCTCAAATCAGGTAGATCAGGGCCCCCCCCGGGCCCAACGAGGGACAAAGAGTACTTCGACCAAGCAACTAGGGGCCCCCCCCCTCGCTGTGATATTCCTTAGCCTCAGCCCCAATCGACGGTCCAGCCACCGAACTCTGGGCGTCATCCGGTCGCGCCCACTGCAACAACAGCAACGCAGAGGGAACCCCCTCCGCCAGTCGACCCAAGGATGAAGAGAACGAGGCTCCCAGCATCGCCTTGTAACGAGGCATCTCCGTCTCCTCCTCCACAAAGACGTCGCGAGGTAGCCCCCCAGGGGAGGACCTCGGCTCCAAGGTACTTAGCCCGGCTCGTCTAATGTCCGTCCCGCCGAGCTCCCGATCCCACATCACTCTTCTCAATCGGCGCGCCTCCGCACTCAAGACGGCGAACTTATTCCGATAAAAGTTACAAGCTTCATCAGTGTCCCGAGCCCCCCTTCGGTGGCGAGCCAGCGCGGCTTCCAGGACCTTAACCTTACTCCGGAGTCGTGCCACATAGAAACTACGGGAGTCTCCTTCAGGAAGGATAGCCGCGACCTACAAGATAACCAACCAACTCAACACACATTCTCAAGAAGATTCAGAAATGTCCGAGGTCAAACCAACCGGCCGGTCAAAAAACTTTTCTTGCCACTATAAATCCAAATGTTTCTTACAAAAAATGCGGTGGCCAGTCCGCGGGAGGCAAACACAATCGAGGGAGAGAAAAAGAAAGACGAAAATTACACAACTCATAGACCCACCTCCGCGCCGACGGACGGATCCACGGGAGCGTCGGCCGAGGGGTCGACGGCGGGCCCTGCTTCACCCGGAGTCTTCGACGTCCCCTCGATCTCCATATCATACTCAAAATTGGACAGATCGAGGGCCGGGAAGAAGTGCCTCACGTGGCTGAGGGCCCTCTCATAGCTCTTGTCCTGGGCCGCGATCACCATCTGCTGGCCCTTGCGCAACACCTCCTCCGCCTCCTTGGTAAACTTCGTCTTCAGGGAGGCCATCTTCTTCTCTCACTCCACATCCTTGGCCTTGAGCTGGAGCTCCAGCTGCTGCTCTCTCTTATGCGAACCCTCGAGTTCGATTCGCATCTCCTTCATCTCCAGCTCGCTCTTTTCCGCTCGAGCTCGCTCTTGAGCCAGGGACGCCTCGTACAGGTTCTTGATGTTGGCCCCCTGTATACAGGCCTACAACCAACGACAGACAAAGATGAGACCTCGGCACGTAAATCAACAAAGAGGGACAGAGTCGACAGACTTACCTGCACAGTGGCCTGTGCCAGGCGGGCGAACGCCGCCTCTACGGGCTCGCCCTCCATCGCCTTGCGATCGCAAGGGGTCGCCAGCTTTTCCACCACTTCGACGGCTTGGGCCTCCTCTGTCAGGCGGTCCCCCATCAGAACCGACCAGTCAGGAGCCCACCGCTGCCGCAACAGCTCCACCACCGGATCCTCTTCCTCGGCCTCGACCCAGGGACCTTTCCCCTTGTCGAGAACAGAGGCCCCTGCTCGGCCCAGACCCTTCGAAGAAGCCACACCCTTGCTCGTCTCAGAGCGACCCCTCTTGGTCCTCGGCTCGAGTTGAACTTCCGAGATAACAAGGGGCAGCTCCCTCGACCTCTTCGCCGCCTCCGCCTTCTTCTTCTCGGCGTTTTCCTTCTTCATGGCTAGCCGCCTTGCCTGGATCGATGCCTCATCCATACCTGCAGAAAAAACCATTAAGAGCAATGAGCAAGAAAGCAAGAAAGGACCCAGAGGAAAGGAACAACTACATACGCATAACAGCTGGGCTCAGTCCAGCGCTCGCCAGAATGGTCTCCGTCACCTCCGTCCAATCAATGCTAGGTGACTGGCAGAGGCGCTCGACAAACCCCCATTCATCTGCCGACAGATCCCCCTGCCTCGGCGGTGGGTGGCTCGGCTTGGAGTGGTTCCATCGAGTAGGAATGTCCCATGGCTCTTCACTCCGGATCACCAAATACTTCTCCTTCCATCCCTTGATGGAATCGGGGTGGTGGCGAACGACCTTCCCCCCGCTCCGGGGAGAGATATAGTATACACCCTCGGCCGACGGATTGACCATCAACATTGCACGGAACACGTTCAACCGCAGGGGTACTTGCTGCTCCTCGCACATCAGCATAAAGCAGATGATCTGCTTCCAAGAGTTCGGCCCGTACTGCATGGGCGCCAAGGAGGCCCAGTTCAACACGTCCCTAATGAACGGGTGGACCGGCAACCTCAGGCCAGAGATAAAAGCGTCCACCGGGAAGACACAGTACCAAGCTGATAAGGGATCGGTGGGACGCAGAGTAGGGCTCGGCATCAGCAGTTCGTGACCAGGCCCTATATGATACGCCAGCTGCAGAACCTCCAAATCCCCGCCCTCCAAAACGGTCGAGATCGCGTCCATCATCACCCTCCCCCGGCTCGGCGAAGAGGGTTGCACTCCGAAGAGCTCCTGGTCAGAAAGATCGTCGGGATACTGACGGAAATGCTTCGGCTGGACGGGCGAGCCAGTCATCAAATTACGGAAAACAGGCGCCTTGCTCGAACCGCCGGTCCTCGACCCCGGTTTTCCTGGGGCCCTCTTCTCCTTCTTAACTCGCTCCGACGGTCCTCGACCCTGAGCGGTGGATCTCCTCACTGTATTGCCCTCGCCACTCTCCTCATCGGAAGACAGCTCCAGCACGCGAATGCCGTCCGATCCCTCGCCGGTTCCCTCCGACCCACTACTCTCTACCACAAAGGGACGTCGAGTACGCGACGCCCTCGACTTGTGTATCGCTTCCCCCTCACCTACGGAGCCCTCCAAAGAAACCAAGCCAGTATGGCCCACAACGGGCACCGATCCCTCCTCGAACACGGGCTCTTCCCACGACGTCGACGGAGAGTCAGGCTTTACTTCCCCCCTGGACGACGACGCCGACGAACAGGACTGAGCCCTATCCATCTGTGCCTAAAGATAAAACAAACTTACCAAACTAACCTGGGACCGCTTCGGAAAGGCGAACCGAGTACGGCAAACTGCAAGAGCAATCGCTGAAGGGGTGGGAGATTTTTTGAAGAAAGAAGCAGCAAGATTGTAGTGGGCGAAAGGGAAAAAAGGGGGAATACTTATATAAGGGAAGAACGGCTCCTCGACTTCCGCGATTACTGTTCACTGATTGACGCACAACTGCCGCCTGGAAAATCGCGCCGCGTTCTCGAAACCTGTGCGGGGGACGTCATCAGACGCCAGACTGACGGCCTAACTCTGGGGTCGGGTCGGGTGGGATACACGACGGAGAAAACATTTTTTTTAAGTTTAAGGCACCGTCATATGACAGACGCCCCGGGCTCCAGCGTCCGACCAGTTCCCCTCTCACCCTCGAGCAGCCCGGGACTTACAGCCTCGGCAGCCGAAACCCCGAACTGTTCGAGGGTGGAACAGAAACCGCCATCGCCTACAGCCCTACCAAGACGGACTGACCGACCCCCGACGGGAGGTGGCCCCCCCATCCGAGGCCCTTCAGCCCCAAGGCCGGTATACGGTGGGTGCGTCTTTTCGTCTGGATCTCCCCCGGGCCAAACCTCCATGACAGGGCAGTCTGACCCGAAAAGGGATCCAGACGGCAAAACCACCACTAAACCGAAGCTCCTCTTCCCACAGCACGGATTTCGGCCGTCACCCCTCTCGCCCTGATCTCCCGTAGACCTGGCCACCATATCAAGGTCCATCAGATCCAAGAGAAGATCAGGTCGGCAGAGTAACCACCTCTCCGACGCTGCTAGGGTCGAAAATATTAGCCAAAGACAGGCGTCCGCCGAAGCAGACACCTCTGAGAGCCAATGGGCCACCCCTGTTTTGATCATACCTACAATGGAGGGGGGAGGTATTTATAACCTCCCCCAGGGACTAACCGTTGAGGCGCAGGGAAGGTCAATCAACGGAAAACCACGCACCATCTACATTTATTAGGCGGCGCCATTAAATGCCCCTAGGAAATTGGACCATCACACCATTCTCGGAGAGCCTTCAATACACCACATGAATGGTGGGATATCCCCGCTCAGTCACTCTGGGGCGCCAACCGGTCGCCATCCCCCTTGATTAGCCCGAAATCCCTCGGCCAGCTCGGGGTCGGGTCTAGCACCAGGACAGTCTTCTCAGGAAGGCTTCACGGCTCGCCATCGCCCTTGCCTTCCAGTAATCCCTCGCCAAGCTCGAGGTCAGGTCTGGCACCAGGGAGGTCTTCTCAGGAAGGCCCACGGCTCGCCACCCCCCTTGTTGGTCCATAATCCCTCGATCAGCTCGAGGCCGGGTCCAGTACCAGGGGAGTCTTCTCAGGAAGGCTTCACGGCTCGCCATCGCCCTTGCCTTCCAGTAATCCCTCGCCAAGCTCGAGGTCAGGTCTGGCACCAGGGAGGTCTTCTCAGGAAGGCCAACGGCTCGCCACCCCCCTTGTTGGCCCATAATCCCTCGACCGGCTCGGGGTCGGGTCTGGCACCAGGGTACTCTTCTCACGAAGATCCAATCACTCACCATCCCATTTTCTACAACCATGAGCACTCCTCCACGGCTAGCTCCCGCACCCCCTGCAGGAGTGGGGGGCTTGTGTGACAGTGTAAAAATGGCCTGAGGCCCATCCAAGGCCCAATACAATTCCTACTCAGAAAAGCAAGAATACCGACCTGGTTCGGCTCCGGACCCCTTCGGGGTCGGCGCCGAACCTCGTGTTTGCCCCCACAGTGCCGGCTTCCTCGTACTGACGAGCCTCAGTATCCCCCGGAGTCCGATCCGGAGCAGTCCCTCATGCCGTCCCCCCTCTCTGGCGGGGCGGAGGGATGACCTGGCGCAGCCTAGGCCCTCCGATTCCCCCAGAGGCACAGAGGACTCACGATGGGCCACGTCAGCTCCAAATACCGCCAAGGGTTTCGCCACGTCAGCCCTATACCACTCCTGGTATCACAGCAACCGCCCTAAACCCCCTGGGCCTTCTGCCACGTCAGGCCCATGGGCTTTCGGATCCAAACCCGGCCCCCAAGCGGAACCAAACCCGGTTGGGATTTTCTATAAATACTAGACCCTCACCCACCTTTTGGAGGTAATCAATCTTTTGCCACTTAAATATACCTAGTTATTGCTACTCTCTCACAGAGACTGACTAGAGCGTCGGAGGGTCCGCCACCGGGACAAACCCCGGTGTTTCAGGACCGTCTGCAGGTACACAAGACCTCGGATCCGACCCTTCCGATCCGAGCCCAACCTTCAACGCCTTTCCGAGCTCATCGTAGGCCCCAGAAGGTCAACCGAAGGTCGGCAGACGAGCGGCAATCTCCTTCAATACAAATTGAGTTCGAACTCACACCTGGTGCTTCCACACGTGCCTCAGAAATAAACAGCATCAATATATATGACATTTCTTCCATTGCAAACGCTACTGTAGCGTTTGCATACGTGCAAATCACTTAACCCGTCATTGTCAATGATGGGTTAAGTGGTTTGCATGTGTTTGCACAACATTTACATTTGCAATGGAAGATAGCTCTCTCTCTCTCTCTCTCTCTCTCTCTCTCTCTCTCTCTCTCTCTCTCTCTATATATATATATATATATATATATATATATATATATATATATATCGAACAGGTGATAACCGTTCTCACTATATGCTACGTGAGAACTCCCCGCATTTCCATCATATGGATGATCCGAACCATTCACATTATTTAACATGACTAAATTAGTGTACAAAGTAAAATCAAGTCATTTAAAATTTATTTGTCCATGCGTCGTGCCATTATAAAAAATAATTGTAACATTTCAATGCATGGACGAATGAATCTCAAATAACTTGATTTCTCATCCATAGACTAATGTACTCATGTAAATCAAAATTAATGGTTCAGATCTTTCAACTAATGTCCCGAACAAAAGTTCTCACGCAGTTCTCACCAAAGGCGTTCTCACTAGGTCATGATCATGTATATATATAGTGATTCCCTAAGATCTGATCTTATATCTTAGTATAAGATTAAACACCTGCTAAGCTATAAAAAAATTTCGATCCGACATAATTCAGATCCGGTGGCTTCGAACACGATTTTTTCCGTACTGACCCACTATTTGAAAATAATTACCAAACTGACCCACTTTCGAAAATATGTACCAAATTGTCTCACTTTTAGACACGTTAGCATAAAACGCTATTAGTAACAACGACATATGTTATTTTAATGTCGTTGTTTCTAATAGTGGCAACTGTAAAAAAATGGTTATATGCCGCTATTGGAAGCAACGACATATGTACATCATTCAACTAGGACTTGAGAATTAGGAGCTCTCTGACATGATAAAAAATTGCAAGCGTGAATCATCAGTATAATAGTGTTTACATATAAATAGTGGCCCCCTCTTTTCCTTCCCGTTTCACTTTATCTCTCTCTCCCTCCACTCCCGAACCCAAAACCCTAAAATCCTAAAACCCTAGATCCCACACTTCTCCTTCAATCTGTCATCTTTCTTATCCTAAAAAATTAATAAAATCCTAATTCATAAACCCTAATCCTCATCCCCTCTGATTCCCTCTAATTCACTCATCTCTCCCCCCACTTGGATCTCGACGCCGAATCTTCTACAGCTCACCTTGAATCCGAAATTGCCGAGCAAATATCTGAGCTTATCTAGCAACTTCTTCACTCAGCCCCGATAACCTCTACGCCATTAAACTTCGTATTATGCAAGGTAATCCAAAACCCTTAATTTTTTAAAAGTATTCACTATTTATTGAGATTTATAATATGTATGCATGTATATACGCTGTGTATTGAGATGTTAAGGGGATTGATATGAGTAGTAGTATGATACAAGTATTGAGACATGCTTTCGATATTGATATGAGTAGTGTATTGATATAAGTAGTCAATAGTCAAATTTTTTGTATATTAGAATAGGTCTATTTTTAAAAATGTTGAAGATTTGTGTATGTATGAATGGATATACGCAGTGTTGAGATGTTGTCGATATTGATATGAGTAGAGTATTGAAATGAGTAGTGTATTCCCAACACTCGAATTTTGTTCTTGAGAAATGCTTTATTAATGTTGACAGAGAAATGGTGCGACCGAGTGGATCGTCATAGCCGCTGGGCAGTGGTAGAGGCCAACCACCATCATAAGTAAGAAGCGGTTATTATTTTTAACCTCGAATCTTATTGTCTAATATTGTTTTTATAATAACAGGAATTTATACTTTTGTGTAGCATCCAGCCAACCATCTACTTCGCAGGCAGTAGGTGTGTCGTCTTCTGCCGCACATGGAGGTCTAGATCCATTAGACCAACATTACTATACTTGCAAGAAGAGCACAAGTCTCAATCGGTGTGGAAGGGGGAGACAAATGCTATGAGTTTCCGGATACACATGGCATTGCCGATGCACTCCGTATACACAACTATTTGGTCAATGCCGGTTTCCACAGAATGACAATGTTGGCAAATGTAAAATGCAACCGTTCATTAATTACTACTCTTGTGGAGCGATGGAGGCCGGAGACACACGTTCCATCTACTGATTGGAGAGATGACGATAACACTCTAGGATGTAGCGGTTATATCTGGACTTTCGATAGATGGGGTTGCCATGACCGGAAACCTGGAGTTCAAAAAAGTTACATTGGTTAGAGATTATCTTGGGGAAGAGGTTGATGAGGACGACAATCGTCAGCGGATCATTCCGATGTTTGTGGCTATATTCAAAGTTCAACAATAGTTTTGGAGACAACCTGACCGACTTCCAATTTCAATGTTACAGTCGGGCGTACCTAGTGAGTATGATCGGATGTGTTATCTTTCCAAACTCTTCCGGTGATGTCGTCCACCTAATGCACCTACCATTGATAGCCGATCTACACAGAGCTGGTCGTGATAGATGGGGAAGTGCGCGTTGGCTTCCTTTTATCATGCATTGTGTAACTGTGTGATGGGGTCGATACAGTTGAAAGGGCCGATGAGGTTACTATAGATTTGGTGTTGGGAACGTATACACCTCGGTCGTCCCCGAATAACGGTTCTTTCAAAGAATTGGAAGGTAGTTTATGAGAAGCTGTGATGAGGGCTACTCTAGGGGTTTACTGGACCATTGGCCACATGTGGAGAGATAACCCACGTGGAGTGTTGACGTACTATAGAGATGAGCTTGATCAACTATGGAAAGAGTACGTAAACTGGGATTTGTACTTTCCCGATAGGGTAGAAAGACTACCTCCCTTGTGCACGGCTAACATGGAACTATCGTTGACGAGAGCTCCACTTGTGAACTTAAATATCATGAAGTTTTACTATCCGGATAGAGTCCACCGAAAGTTCGGCGCATAACAAAGAATCCCAGAAAATCGCATGTACGATCGATGACTACACAACATCACCGGCAATGGTCAAATGCCGAATATTGATTAGGCATCCATCATCAATCTCATGTGGCCATGTAAAATGAGCGAAAATATGATTTGGTGCTTGGAGGTCTCATACCATATGATGGGTTAGAGCAGAAGAGTACATGACGTGGTACCGTCATGGTACGTGTGTATATATATCTCCGCGATCCACTATACCGGCGGGGATCCAAATACCAATCCCGAGGCACGAGGTCGAACTACAATATGCACATGATAGTTCTCAACCGATGTATCAGCTCAAGGCGTTGTCGTATCGACTCTTGGTTAGTAACTCATTTATTAAGAATTAAAAATTAACAAGTTTCATACATATTTTACTTATCTGTATATTATATAATTTTGTTTAACATGAGTGTATTTAAATGTTGTTGTAGATTGATAATTCATGGGATATTGCGTGGAAATGCGCTGGTGTGTTGAAAAGTAATGCTTCGAAGGCCATTAAGGAATTGGCGAAAATTTCTTTTCCGTGTCAGTTGTTGCTTGAAGAAGTAGGAGCCGGACCACAACTCAACGCTCTTCTATCTCCACCACCACCACAAGCTCAACCTCCGCCGCCACCACCAAGACAAGCTCAATCCCAACCATCACATGGGCAACAGCGGAAGAGCATTACTAGGCCGATGGAAAGTGCCCAACTTCAAGCACAACAACGTGCATGGCAACACGAGATTGTAGGAAGCCGAGCATGAAGAGGAGCCACTCCCCGAGATACACGTGTCACAGTTGACACAAGTAGAATGTACGCAAGGTCCACAACGGAAGAGGAGCAAGCTGTAACACTACACGTCAAGCTAGGAACACATTGTGACTGATATTTGGACAATGTATTTTTTTTTGAAACTGGGACAATGTAATTTTTTTTTTGATGCATTAACATTGTGTGTGCATGCAGTTTTTGTTTACGTCAATTTGTGTTGTGCTCTTTTTGTTGTTGCGCTATGTGTTGTTATTAGTATTATAATTTGTTCATGTGATTGTGCATTATATATGGTTGATATTGATCAATGAGAATTTGTGTGGATGTGAAGCTGAAAATGATGAGAAATATGTGATGGAAATGGTACAGGTGTGATACAAAGGGACTATCTCCCTGGTCTACTTTTTAAAAAAAATTGAAATAACGGATACCGCTATTGGGGATAACGACATCCGTTACATATAACGTTTTTTCTAATAGTGACACTATTATAGAATAGTGGAAAATTAACAAGATCATATCAAAAAAAGCTCCTGAACTATTGCCGCTTTTATCATTAACGGCAAAAGGTATAATGTTGTTGTTACAGGAAATAGCAACTATTCACACAAAGAGTTCTAGAGAGCAAACATTTGGAACAAAAAACTTTGATGGCTTGATGCCGCTATTGTCATTAACAACACTCTTATAACTGTTGTCATGATTGAAACTAGCGGCAACAATTATAATGAAGATTTTTTTCCCCAATAGACAATTTTCATTATAACTGTTGCTGCTACTTTCAACCACGACATTAGTTCTAAGAATGCCGCTAATTGCAATAGCTGCATCAGCCTATCAAATTTTTTGATTCCAACTGTTTTCTCTCTGGAACTCTCTATCTGGACAATTGTTATTTCCCGTAACAACAACATTGTACATGTTGCCGTTATTGACAATAACGACAACAGTTCAAAGAAGATTTCAATTTCTTATTCACTTATAACCTTTTTCATTATAATTGTTGCCGCTACCTTCGATAACATTACATGTAACAGATGTCGTTATCCCCAATAGCGGCATCAGGTATTTCAAATTTTTTTATAAAAACGTACCAGAGAGATAGTCTCCTTGTATCATACATGTACCATCTTGAGGCCAAAACATGCATCAAATCCACATAACTTTCCCAAATTTCAGTTCATAATAACAACACATTCATACAAATATCTCAAATTTCAGATCATGATAACAACACATCCACACAATAGTACATTTTAAACCTTCAACCTTCAACTATCAAACATAAGTTAGATTTGTGCTCTAGGGTTTTGGGTTCGGGAGTGGGGGAGAAAGAGAGATAAACTGAAAGGGGGAGAAGAAAATGGTACAATTATTTATATGTATGTACAATTATACTGGTGCTACTATCACCAATAGGGGCATACACCTTAACGTTGTCGTTATTGGGGATAGCGGCATCTATTATAGAATGATTTCACACTTATTATTTATTCGTAAGTCAGAGAATTCCTAATTGAATGCAATCGTTTCTTCCAATAACGGTATCTAGAAGAAAAAAATTTACATATGTCGTTATTGGCAACAACGACATTAAAAATAACAAATGCGGTTGTTGCCAATTGCATTTTATGCTGACGTGTTCAGAAGTGAGCCAGTTTGGTAAATATTTTTGAAAGTGGGTCAATTTGGTAATTATTCTCAAAAAGTGGGTCAGTATGGAAAAAAATTCTCCAAACACTGCACTTAAGTTTGGGCAGAAAAAAAATGGGGGAAAATCTGGCCTGGTCATGTTCACTCCCTGAGAACCAAAAAACCCTTCTCCCCCTCATCAGCTCCTCTTTCTCTCTCAGTCCCAATCCAAATCCATATCCCTCCACCACCCCTACCACCTCCACCGCTCCTCCTCTCCATCTACATCTTCGTCGCCAATTCCAATTCCTCCACCACCACCACAACCTCCGTCGCTCCTCCTCCTCCTCCCCCTCCCCATTGTCGTCACAACTGCGATAGCCATGACCATTACCGCACCACCGCCATTGCCTCCACCGATCGTCACAACCTCTTCTCCATATTCTCCCATGTTTCTTTTTTTTTGGGGGGAGGGGGGGGGGGGTGGGGGTGGTTTGGTTTTTTTTTTCCGCTTCCAGATGCATGCCAATTTAATCAGACAATCTTCATATTCAAATCCTAAACTACGGTATAAGACCAGATACTAAGGGATCACTCCCATATATATATATATATATATATATATATATATATATATAGGAAAATTTTCCATTGTGCACCACCCCTCCGTGTGCACTCGGCCTTCCCGCATTCGTATTGACGATCCGAACCGTTCACATTGATCTACACATCTAAATTAGTCTAAATATGTAAAATCAAATCTTTTGAAATTCATTTACCCATCCATCATGTGACTATAGAAAACAATGATTTTCAGCCATACAATTTTGTAACACTTAAATGGATGTGCAAATGAATTTCAAATGATTTGATTTTACATATTTAGACTAATTTAGATGTGTAGATCAATGTGAACGATTCAGATCGTCGATACGAAGGCGGGAAAGCCGAGTGCACACACCGTGTGCACCATAGGTGGTTCACAACGGAAGACTTCCATATATATATATATATACATATACATACATGTATCCCCCAATTTTTACTCCAAAAAAGACTGTATCTGGAAATACTTAACCACCGAGCGCGTAAGTTTGTAGTGCTCGCCTCTTCCGAAGAGGTTGTTGTTGAGATATGGTTAGTTTTAGTTGTTGTTGATGTAGTTGTTATTATGTGATGATTGTGAATTTTGTTGTTGTTTTTTTTTTTTGGGTGTTAGTTTTGTTGTTAATCGTTCACATTGGTGGGATTCAAGTGTTATTGTTGTGTTGTAGCTGATGGGATTGTATGTAGTATTTTTTTGGAGAATGTAGTGCAACAACTGTAGCTGCTATGTTAACTTATAATTCATTTTTTTAAAACTTAGGCCGAGAACGGCCTAGGTTCTATCAATCAAAATGGTTTTTTGATAATTAGCTCTCTGTCTTGGCTTAGCCAAAAGGAGCAACAACTGATAAAAATTTCCCAAAAAACTGTTTAACTAAGGCCATTGTCTTCAATAACGGCCTTAGTTATATGAAAAAATAAAAGTTTTCTGAGTTACTCTCTGTCTCTGGCCAAGCCAAAAGGAGCAAAAACTCATAAATGTACAAAACTTTTTTTTTAACTGAGGCCGTTGTCTCCAACAATGGCCTAAGTTATATGGAAAATTTTGGAATTTTTTGATCCCTTTTCTGTCTTGGCCAAGTCAAAAGAAGCAACAAACACCCAAAAAATCCAATTTTTTTTTAAACTAAGGCCGTTGTCTTGTCTCCAACAACGGCCTCAATTATATGCAGAATTTTGGATTTTTTTGAGTCCGTTTCTGTCTTGGCCAAGTAAAAAGAAGCAACAAACTCATAAAAAGTCCAATTTTTCTTTTTTTTAAACTAAGGCTGTTGTCTCCAACAACGACCTTAGTTATATGGGAAAAATTGAATTTTTTTTAGTTGCTCTCTGTCTCTGGCAAAGCGAAAAGGAGCAACAACTCATAAACAATAAGTACAATTTTTTTTTTAAAGTAAGACCGTTGTTGGAGACAGGCCGTTGTTGGAGACAACGGCCTTAGTTATATGAAAAATTTTGGATTATTTTGAGTTGTTGTCTGTCTTGACCAAGCCAAAGAGAGCAACAACTCATTTGGTTACCAATATTTTTGGTTACTACCTTGGCCGTTGTCTGCAACGAAGGCCTAGGTTATCTGATAAAATTTGAAATTTTTTATGCTTTTCACAACTGTCTCTGCACTCTTTATGAACAGTGTCTCTCGAACTCTACACAAAAGACATTCATATGCTTGTATATTGTCTCTATATTTTATTAATTTCCATTTTTAGCCACCTAAATGAAAAATATACAATCGTTACAGTTAAATACTTAAAATAAGTATCAGTAAATAATTTATTTTTTAAAATTTTATAAAAAACATTTTTTCATTTTTTTTTAAAACATAAAATGTAATTTCTTAAAAGACATTCATATGCTTGGGAATAAAACATGGATCGCATGAATAGAATATACCATATTGAGAGAATTTTCAAATTATTACTGTCTAATACGGTTTATTGCGTTACATGTGATGCCAATAGATATGTTCACCACAAAAATTTTAATAAAGTCCACAACCCTACACAACCGCCTTGCCTGTTTTAAATTTATCCATTTTTTTTAATAGACTAAGGCCGTTGTCTCCTTCAACGGTGACGCTAGGTTATATGATTATTTTGGAAAAAAATTTACACTCTTAACAACTCTCTCTCAACTCTTTACGAACAATGTCTCTCGAACTGTATGCAAAAGACATTTATATGAGTTATATTGTCTCTATATTTTATTAATTTTCATTTTTAGCCACCTACATGAAAAATATACAATCGTTAAGGTTAAATGATTAAATATTTACCAGAAAATAAAATATGCTCTTCTTTTTTGTAAAGGGTTAATTGTTATGGTAGGGTTAAGGGTTTAGGGTTATGGTAGGGTTTAGGGTTTAGGGTAGGGTTATGCATAGGTTTATAGCAGAAATACGGGATAGTGAAGGGTTATGGTAGAGATCGATAGAATTTTTTTTAAATTTTTTTAGTCCAGGTAAAAAAATAAAAAAATGAAATAAAATTAAAAAAAAGGCATGCGAGGGTTAGGGTAGAGGTTGTGTAGGGTTGTGGACTATAATAATTTTTTTGTTTTTGTTTTTTTTTAAATTTAAAACCTGTATTCCCAAATTTTTGTAAAAAAAAGGCAAGGCCATTGTATACAATAATGACCTACGTACATGCGGGTTATGCGAGGTTTGGAAAGTGCATACTAGGTTTGGAATGATTATCTTTGATTTCTGTGGTGAACACATCTATTAACATCACATGTAACGTAATAAACCGCCTTAATCAGTAATAATGTCACGCCCCGCTTCCCAAAAATATGGAATACAAGTGCGTGACGAAGCCCAGCGAATAATTTTAACATCATTCATAAGCTGTCGGATCGACTCAGCATCACAACAAGAATATAACAAGATATATATATACCACCAAACATGCATGAATAATTTATTAAGCAACAGAAAATAATTGAAACAAATAATAATATCCAAATAGTTTTCAATGTCTGGAACAAAAGATAGAAACTCGGGACTATAAGCTCGTTACAAGTCCTAAGTAGCAAGAATTAACAACCCAAGAAAGTAAATAATCTAAGCAAGTCTTTTCTCCACTTTAGACTATAATCTCTGCTCACCAATTCCAACAGGTAGCACGTCTCCAAAGTCTGCTTAATAAATATAAAAAAGGAAAAAATAGAGAAAACAAGAGAACGCCTTTAGTGCAAGTTAGGGCCACAAATAGTAAAAACGAGTACAAGTAATGTGGAACAAGATTTGGAATCAAGAATATAACATGGATGCAACAAGTAGCGGAAATTCAAGAGCTAACTAGCAAGAAGGACAACACAAGAGATCAGGTTGGGTAACAAGTACTAGTAGTAGATCAAGTGACTAGTGACATATAAGGGTATCTAATATCAAGTGACAAGCATCAAGCGTAGGTGTCATGTAATAAGTCTCAAGTCTAGTGTCAAGTGACAAGTCTCAAGTCTAGGGTCAAGTTGTCAAGTATTATATTCAAGTGTCAAGTAACAAGTTGTCAAGTGTTAAGTAGTATATTCAAGTATCAAGTCTCATGTATCGTGTCATCAAGTATCAAGTTTCATGTTCAAGTCTTGTGGTTATTACTAACTAGGTAGCACTTCATGCATCCATACTTTTACTACATGGTTGCTACATACAAATTAGTGACGTTTAGGCCTAGTGGTGGAGTCTATACGGCGGAGTACTCAGGTATCAAGTATCAAGCAAGTGATCAAACCATGGGCTCTAGAGGTAGCCCCCGTAGGCTCTAGAGGTGGCGCCCGTCACCCATGACGTGACACTTAGTTCCATGTGATCGCAAATATATATCATGTAATCTTATAATGGGCTCTAGAGGTGGCCCCCGTCACCCATGACATGGCACTTAGTTCTACGTGGCACTTAGTTCCATTTAACATGAGATTATGGGAAACACGGGCCCCCTTCCGAGTACACTTACCTATATTGTCCACTACTATGGTCTTTCCCTTAAACCCCGGCTTATTACATTTATTAATTTTTATCAAGCAAGCATGCAAGTATGTGAAACAAGTCAAGAAGTCATAATTATGGACATAGGACAAGTTTGAGATATTTATATAGCATATTCGAGGGTCAACACGAATAAAAATGTCACGAACAACGAAAATCTCAAATCTGGACAGCACGACGTTGCTGTACCAAAACTGCGATTCCCGTTGCTACCAGATAGCAAATGTGGATCCGTCAGGGGTTCTAGAAACTAGACTCCTGCCTGGTTCCAACGCATATAATTAAGGTACATGAAAGTGGTGGGAACATGTGTCAAAATAGCAAACTATACTGCTTCAGCGTTTAGCCTGGATTTGTGAATCTAAGTTTAAACATGTGAAACAGGATTGAAATATTGTAAATTAATTCTAAGAAAATTTGGTAAGGTTCTCTAGGGTGTCCAGCAACATAATATAAAATTTCAAGTCAAACGCTTACTGTTAACATAGTTAAATAAATTTGCAAACTAAAGGTTTGCAGCAGTTTTACGAATCTGCGACTACCAATACAGCTGCAGTAAAACTACAATATCTCCTAGACCGTAACTTAGAATTCGAAAATTCCGGAGTCTATCGATATCTAGACATCTAGAGATACATTTACTGTTCAGGGCTCGGGTTCAGATTCTGATGTTTAAGGGATAAAAACAGCATAGTAAGATCCAGGACAGCAACAAGTGGGAATGTCTTACATGTATAAGTTGCATGATAATTAGTTGGTAGGCGTCTAGATTAATGTGTGATGCATATACGAGGTAATGGTTATCAAAATAGCGAGTAACATTTATTTCTCTACTCAAATGGGTGCAAGTTCATCACATACAAGATATAACACACATCTACAAATCTAGGGTTCTTAATTTCATATGTTCATGTGACTAGGGGTTAAAATGAGTCCAAGTAGTTATGATATAACAATGAAATTGTTTTGACTCTTAAGATTATGAAATTGATGAGGATTAATATTTGATCAACAACGACAAGTCAAGGAGGAATCACAACTTCTAACTATTTGCGGTACTTTCAAATTGAACGCTTGTACTAGAACAAGAATTTGTACAAGATGAATACTTGCCTTGATTGGATGAGGGCGATTAGATCCGATAATTGGGGAAAACGGGATCGAAAAACCCCGGGCGAAATCTCCCAAAAGCACGTACGAAGCATGCGCAAAAAATCAATCAGCAACTAAAGAGTCCCCATACCAGATCTGGCCAGAACAGGGAACGACGGTTCGGATCTGGCGCGGCAGAACAGCGAACAGCGGATCCAGCCACTCGAAATGCGACCTCGCACCAGATCTGGCCAAACAGGAAACAGTGGAATCGGATCCGCTGTGGCCGAACAGGGGACATCGTGTTCGACCACTCGCTGTTCGTCTTCTTCCTCATGACAGTAGCGAGCGGGAGAGGGCGCACGGGACTGGCGACGACTGCGGCGGGATTGGCAGTGCGACGTCGAGAAGCAACGCAGCGACAGGGTGGCGATGACGGAGCTTGGTGGGAGCTCTGTTTTGAGTTCGAAACAGGGGAGGAGAGCGGGGAATTGGGTTCGGGGTGTTTTGGTTGACGATGGTGGTCGAAGAGGAGGAGGCAATGGGGTAGGCGAATGGAGAAGACGACGAGCGGCGTAATGGCGGAGAGTTGAGTTCGGGGGCGATGGCGATGGTAATGGAGTGGGTTCAGGAGTTGGGTTCGGCGAGAAGACGATGGTGAATGATGGCGGTGATAGGGCGATGGGGTTGAAGAGGGGAGTGGTTAGGTGGTGGTCGGAGGGCAATGACAAGGCGGTGGAGGGTGGAGGTCGAAGGCGAAGATGATGGGGGTCTGGGGATCGAGATCGAAGATGCGAAGGAGAAGGAGAAGGGAGAGGAGAAGGAGCGGCGGGTTTTTTAGGGGGGGGGGGGTTAACAGTGATTAGGGTTAGGGGTTAGGGTTAAGGGGTTAAATAGTATAGGGTTTGGGTTAACGGGTATTAGGGTATCCGGTTTGAGCTGGATCCAACTAGAGACTTGGTCAAAAATCAATAAAAAGGGGAATAAAGAGATAAATAATAGGAGACAGTTCATCTCTTCATGAAGAGCGACACAAAAGGGCAGGACGGACATACAATTGAATTTAACATAGGCACCCAAAAATTGAGTTGAAACAATATAACGATTTTATTCAAACGGAACAAAACACAGGATCTCAAGTTTGATGACCTTATTCTTCAACACCTTCTCACGCCTGTCCAAGATAGTAACCAGCGGAATCTCACAAGACAGGTCTGGCTGCACTGACAACTCCGAGTAGTCGATCGCATGGATTTCGTCCCTGATGTATCTCCTGAGCTGGGAGACATGAAAGACATCATGCACTCCAGATAGAGCCGGCGGCAATGCGAGTCGATAGGCCACCTTGCCTACTCGCTCTACAATATTAAAAGGCCCGATGAACCTGGGGCTTAGCTTGCCTCAACCTCTAAATCGGATAACGCCTCTGCACGACAATAACTTAAGGAACACATGGTCCCCCACCTCAAACTCCAAGGATCTCCTGTGGACATCTGCCCACTTCCTCTGCCTGTCCTGTGCTGCTAAAAGGTGCTTCCTGATCTGAGCCACTGCATCGACTGTCTTGGTGATCAATTCTGGCCCCAACAATTTCCTCTCACCAATGTCGTCCCAGCACTCTGGTGACCTACACTTTCGACCATACAATGCCTCATACGGCGCAGCTTTAAGGCTGGCTTGATAGTTGTTGTTGTACGAGAACTCAACCAAGTGCAGGTGATACTCCCAAGACCCTCCAAAATGAAGTACACAGGACCTCAACATGTCCTCTAATGTTTGAATGGTCCTCTCTGACTGCCCGTCTGTCTGAGGGTGGAAGGTTGTACTGTATCTCAACTTGCTCCCAAGACTGCTCTGAAGGCTCTCCCAAAACTAAGATCTGAACCTGGTATCCCTGTCAGATACAATGCTGACCGGAACCCCATGAAGTCTGACAATCTCCTCTGCGACTCTCAGTAGACTGACCAACTCTGAAGGGGATGAAGTGATCGCTCTTCGTCAGTCTGTCGACAATCACCCAAATGACATTGTGAACCTTAGGACTCCTTGGCAAGGCGGTCACAAAATCCATGGTGATATGCTCCCACTTTCACTCCGGAATGGGAAGAGGCTGAAGATGTCCGTCGATCCTCTGATGTTCTGCCTTCACCTACTGGCAGATCAAGCACTGAGACACAAATCTGGCTACTGCCCTCTTCATGCCATGCCACCAGAAGTGGAGCTTCAAATCCCGATACATCCTTGTACCACCGGGATGAATATAGTATGCGGACTGGTGGGCTTCTTCGAGCAATTTCTGCCTGACTTTTCCCTTTGGGACGCACAGCCTAGCCCCAAAGCAAAGTGATCCATCAAAGTGAATGAACATATCGGTCCTCGAACCTGCCTCAACTTCTGCAACTGCTCATCACCTGCCTGTGCATCCTTAATCTGCTCTACCAGAGATGAATGTAATTGAAGCATCATACAACTGCGATCGGTGCCCAGCAAAATCACATTCAAATCTAACCTTCTCATCTGCTCAATAAGCTCCTTCTGCCAAGTCAAGAACATGATGACTGGCCTCCTGCTCAACGCATCTTGCACCAAGTTCACCTTACCGGGGTGATACTGTAAACTGATATCATAGTCGGCCATCAACTCTAACCAGCGCCTCTGTCTCATGTTCAGTTCTTTCTGTGTGAAGACATAATTGAGACTTTTTTGGTCGGTAAATATTTCCACTCGGTCTCCAAGCAAGGAGTGCCTCCACAACTTCAAAGCGAAGATCACCGCTGCCAAATCCAAGTCATGAGTAGGGTAGTTCCTCTCGTGCGGCCTCAACTGCCTGGATGCATAAGCAACAACCCGACCCTTCTGCATCAACACTGCACCTAGACCTCTGCCTGAAGCATCGCAGTGAATCACAAAACCACCCAAACCATCTGGTATAGTCAACACTAGCGCTGACGTCAACCTGCTCTTCAACTCTGCGAAAGCTTCACTACAGGCCTCATTCCAGACAAACTTCTGATCCTTCCCTGTCAGTCTAGTCAGTGGCCCAGCAATCTTCGAAAAGTCTTGGACAAACTTCCTGTAATACCCTGCTAGCCCGAGGAAACTCCTCACCTCTGAGACTGACCTTGGCACTGGCCAATCCTTTACTGCAGCAATCTTGGACGGATCAACTAAGATTCCCTCGCCTGAGATAATATGTCCCAAGAATGTGACTCGGTCAAGCTAGAACTCGCACTTGCTGATTTTCCATAGAGCTTGTTCTCCCTCAGAGTCTGTAAGACTAATCTCAGATGTTCAGCATGCTCTTCATGGTTCCGTGAATACACCAAGATGTCGCATATAAAGACCACCATAAATCTGTCTAGGAACTGGGAGAAAACTCTGTTCATCAGGCTCATAAATACTACTGGGGCATTCGTAACACCGAAGGGCATCACCAAGAACTCGTAATGCCCGTACCTGGTCCTGAACGCAGTCTTCGACACATCTGCTGCCTTCACCTTCACCTGATGGTACCCCGAGCGAAGGTCCAACTTCGAAAAGACTGTAGCACCGCCTAACTGATCAAACAAGTCGTTGATCCTGGGTAGTGGATACCGATTCTCCATAGTGATGTTCAGCTCTCGGTAATCCATGCATAACCTGCGACTTCCGTCCTTCTTATTGACGAACAGAACAGGAGCTCCCCACGGTGATACACTGGGCCTGATGAAACCCAAAATCCAACAAATCCTGAATATGCACCTTCAGCTCTGCTAGCTTAATCGGCGCCATCTTGTACGGGCTCTTCGATATCGGCACTGTACCCGGCTGAACCTCAATGCCGCACTCCACTTCCCGATCAGGAGGTAAACCGGGCAATTCCTCTGGAAACACATCCAAGAATTCCCGCACTACAAGAGGCGCAGCCTCACAGCCTGTGTGCAACTCCATTGCACAACCTTCCTCATCTGCCACTTTCTTACCACGCCCAAGAGGTGTTTCCCCAGCATGGAACTCAAACTCTGCATGCTCCGGAATCCTGAACACAACCTTCTTCGCTCGGCAGTCAATAACAGCATGAAACTCGCCCATCCAATCCATGACGAGAATCACATCAAACCCTGAATTGCCAATCACTATCAGATCTGCCTTGAAATCTGTGCCCCCAATAACCATAGGGCTCTGCTTGCACTCCCTGGAGCAAACGACAACACCGCCACCTGTGGTGATGTTCCAAGCTGCCGGCATAACACTGCACTCCAACTGATGCTGATCCACAAAGCGGGAGGAGACGAAGGAATGGGTTGCCCCGGAATCAAATAGGATATGGGCAAGATAAAAATGGACTAGAATGATACCTATGATAGAGTCAAAATATGGGAAGAGATGAATAATGCAGGATAATAAGGAATGGGAAATACTGATGTGAAAGGAACCACACAATGCATGATGCAAGATAAACAATAAAGCATGAAACAGATAACAAACAATAAAATACAAATATACTCGTAACAACCTCCTCTGCGGTCTCGGCTTCCTCTGCAGTCAGGTTGAAGGCCTGACCTCTCCTTGGGGCAGCGGTCCTCTGACCGATGATCTGATGCTGAGGGGAAAGTGGCGGCCTAGCCTGACCCTGAGCTGGTACTCCTGACTGAACTGGTCCTCTGGCTGGTGGAGCCAACCCCCTGTGCGGGCACTTACGCATCATGTGATCACTCGCTCCGCATGTAAAGCACTGACGACCTACTGTCCTACAGTCCCTGCGCTCATGACCCGCCTTGTGACAAAAGTCACATCTTACATCCCTCCTCGGAGCCGTAGGTGGGTGATATGGCTAAAAATGGGATTAAATCGGGACCGTTCAAAACGGACACGAATCTTAAAGCTCAGGGGTAAAACGATAATTTCACCTACAAACGGGTCTGAAATGGGAACTGGGTCTTTATTCAAAGCTCAATAACCCATAAACGGATCTGCCTTACTGGGTACGGGTCCCAACCTGCTACAACCCAGTTTAGAAGGATAAAGAAGAATTCAGATTCATAATTATCCCTAAGAAGTGATCTTAACCACTTCTATCCATTCACACCGGGAAGTAGAGATATGTTCATATCTTGAAACGGATCCCTAAGGCGACTATAAATATCCCCATCCCTCACCATTAAGAGGTAATCAATACTTTCCCAGTTTAAAGTTCTTGCTTAGTCATTCAGATTATTGACAAGAGCGTCGGAGGGTGCGTCGCCGGGATCCCCCCCGGTGTCTAGCACTTTTTGCAGGTTCGCAGCAGCAGCAAAAGACCAGGTCAACATATTGGTGAAGGACAACAGGTCAACAGGTTTGCCTTGTTCGTTTTCTCAAGAATCCACAAATACTATTTGTTTGCCCCCACACCAGATTTAGCGGTAATAGATTGGCACCGTCTGTGGGAACCGAAAAAGCAACCTGACCCAACTTCATCAGCGAGACTAGTTTCAAGCCATGCATCCAAAACAGAAGGGAAAGGCAGCGGTCTCCAACCGAAAAACCACTTCTCTTCCTCCTCCCCCTCCTCCAGCTCAAGGTGCTCTTCCTCAACAGGCCCCTCCAGGGTCTTGGGGGGCTGCCCAGGGGGGCTCCCGTCAGAGTCATCTGAAGCAACATCCTCCTCATGACCATGTCGCGGGTCCCAATCCTTCGGTTGAATCTATGACTTCTCAAAGCCCTCCCGAACGGGATCTTCGTCAGGTGATTGTCGACCGTCAAAAGGGGGTCGACCTCAAAACTCGCCTGAACGGATGGCGAGCCCTTGGGGGAGTCCATCAACCTGAGCACCCAGGGGCCTCAAAAGTCCGGAGCCCCCGCCGACCGAGGACTAGAAGATCCCCTACCCTGAGGAGGCGAAGAGAGTCCCCTCAGCGTCATCGGTGGAGAACTCATTCTCCAGTAAGCCGAGCCACACATAGGGACCGCCAAGCTGGAGAGGCACCAGTCACAAGGGCAGATCTTCAAGTCTTCCAAGCGACAGTCTTACGGGCCCTCAATATCGCCCCAAAAAATGACCCGAGGCCACCTACTCATGAGCCAGCAAGGAGCCACCACCTTCACACTCTTAGTCATCGTCCTTCTCCAAGCTACCATCGCCGCAGCCTCAGTCCATCCTCGTACGAAGATGAGTCCCGGGACTCGGCAAGATATGATCAAAGAGAAGACTCAGTCTACCGCCGTCTCCACAAGATGGAGAGGCGCCTCGGCCGAATTGACAGGGAAGAAGAGCAACGGGTGATAAACCTCCGCCCGGGCAGACCTCCATTCTCCCGCACCATCATGGAGGCCTCCATCCCAGAGAACTTCAAGCCGCCTCACTTTGAGTCGTATACAGGGGAGTCAGACCCTACAGATCACATAGAGAGTTTCAAAACTCTCATGATGATCCACCATGCATCAGACGCCCTCCTCTGCAAGATCTTCCCTGCCACGTTGAAGGGGCCTACAAGAAAATGATACTCTCGACTCGCCCCGGCCTCCATCTTCTCATTCGATCAGTTCGAAGGGCTCTTCCTTACTTATTTCGTGAGTAGCCACCGGGCCGAGAAAATAAGTGTATCCCTGGTGACCCTCATCCAAGAAAAGGGTGAATTCCTAAGGGATTACGTTCAACGCTTCACCTCCGAAGTCCGGTCCATTCCCTCCCTCAACCAATCAGTAGCCTCTGCCGCATTCGAGTGCAACGTCACTAATGCCAACCTCAGGGCATCCCTTGCCAAGAAGCCTCATCGGGACTTCTCAGAACTCCTACTTAGGGTGGAGAAGTACATAAGAGCGGAAGAGGCTCTCGACCCCCCTACTCTTGAAGAGTCATCTTCCAGGAACAAACGGAAGAATGCAAGCGAAGAGGGGTCCCAAAAATCTCAGAAGGACGGCAATGGCCAGCGCCGCCCGACTCCTCGTTTTGAGAAGTTCACCCCCCTCATTGCTAATATATCAGAAGTTCTTATGGAGGTGGACAAGGAAGGGCTACTCCGCACTCCCCCTAGAATGAACACACCTGGGAAGAAGAGGAACAAGGATAAGTGGTGCCGCTTTCACAGGGACCACGGTCATGACACGGATGATTGTCGGGCTCTGAAGGAGGAGATCGAAGAACTCATACAGCGGGGACACCTGACCAAGTTCGCCCAAAAAGATGGGGCCAAACTTTCCCCCTGAGGAGCCTACAAACGAACGGAAAGGCCCGCAGAGCTTCAAGACTCAGAACCTCCCAGCTCCTCCCAAGAGTCTTCACCTTATCGTAGAATTGGATCTTGATTTTCAATAAGGCCGATGGTTGTAACCCGGCCAATAGCATGTAATAATGGCTCGCCCTATTGAAGTGGCCACTTAGTTTATCTCAATATAAACTTTACATTTTTTCATTGAAAATTATTGCTCTTGCTTCTCTATCTCCCCGAGTCACGACTCGCTAAATGGTGAGTTCAGAGTCCAGCTTCTTCTACATGGCTGCTCCCGCAACTTACTAAGCTCTAACAACGAGTTTGGAGTCCAACACTTGGCTCGATTCCGCTTCAAATAACTTGCTCTTAAGCGAGTTAGAAGTGGTTCGCCATTCGGAACTGCTCCCGCAACCATTGATACTCTCTTAAACGACGAGTTCGGAGTCCAACACTTGGGTCGATTCCGCTTCAAATTACTTTCTCATAAGCGGGTAAGAAGTGGTTCGCCATTCGGAATTGCTCCTACACCTCGTTAACCCCCTCTAACAACGAGTTCGGAGTCCAACACTTGGCTCGATTCCGCTTCAAATAAATTGCTCTTAAGTGAGTTAGAAGTGGTTCGCCATTTGGAACTGCTCCCACAAACGTTGATACTTTCTTAAACGACGAGTTCAGAGTCCAACACTTGGCTCGATTCCTCTTCAAATTACTCGCTCATAAGCGGGAAAGAAGTGGTTCGCCATTCGGAACTGCTACCACAACTGTTGATACTCTCTTAAACGACGAGTTCGGAGTCCAACACTTGGCTCGATTCCGCTTCAAATAACTTGCTCTTAAGCGAGTTAGAAGTGGTTCGCCATTCGGAACTGCTCCCACAACCGTTGATTCTCTCACTTAAACAGCGAGTTCGGAGCTAAAGCTCTCCCCTAGAGTTGCTCCCCAAACTCGTCTCACAAATGGCTCTCTCCTAGAGTCCAGCTCTTCGCTCCGCTCACTTCCAAGGCGGACCTCTTCTAAACGAATTCGAAGCTCACAACTCTCTCCTAGAGTTGCTCCTCAAACTCGTCTCCCAAATGGCTCCCTCCTAGAGCCAAGCTCTTCGCTCCGCTCGCCTCCAAAGCGGACCTCTTCTCAACGAGTTCGGAGCTCACAACTCTCTCCTAGAGTTGCTCCTCAAACTCGTCTCCCAAATAGCTTCCTCCTAGAGCCAAGCTCTTCGCTCCGCTCACTTCCAAGCTCTTCGCTCTGCTCGCCTCCAAAGCGGACCTCTTCTCAACGAGTTCGGAGCTCACAACTCTCCCCTAGAGTTGCTCCTCAAACAAATCTCCCAAATGGCTCCCTCCTAGAGCCAAGCTCTTCGCTCTGCTCGCCTCCAAAGCGGACCTCTTCTCAACGAGTTCGGAGCTCACAACTCTTCCCTAGAGTTGCTCCTCAAACTCGTCTCCCAAATGGCTCCCTCCTAGAGCCAAGCTCTTCGCTCCGCTTGCCTCCAAAGCGGGTCTCTTCTAAGCGAGTTTGGAGCTGAAAACTCTGCTACAAGAGTTGCTCCTTGCACTCACCTCAAAGAATGGGTCTTCTCATGGCTCTTACGAGGGTCTTCCTAGCACATCTTCTCCGCCCCTAGGAGTGGAGCTCCTCTTCAAAAATCCCCAAGACCAAAACACTCATCAACTTCATGAAGACAAGGATGTTGCGGGGCTATTTTGACCATGAAGGAAGGTGAATCTTCATCCCACTCCTAAAGAGAAGTTGTAGATCTTCGAGTTAGCTTCGAAACGAGGGGTCGCATGCCCCGATCGGACTTCCGTAGCACCGGGAAAGTGGATCACAACACAGCTGCGCCGAGCAAGAAAATGGCAAAAACTATCGCCTCGGGATTCGCGCCATGATCGTGATCAACCGTCTAGATCCCCCCACGTAGCTCGGATCTACAAATCTGAGTAACTAGCCATCCGATGTGCGAATTGGAGAAAAACAACTTTCTCCCCAAAATTCGTAAAAGATCTCGATCAGACGGCTCAGATCACGCCACGCCCGCAAAACGACATGATCATGTTTTCTCGAAATTTGAGCCTCTTGTCTCGTGATTCGCGCCACGATCGTGATCAACCGTCCAGATCGAGCCACGTAGCTCGGGTCTACCATCCGAGCTACTGTCCTACCGAACTACCGAAGTGCAAAGTGGCAAAAATACGCCCCAAAATTCGCGCTCGGATTTGCCGAACAAGAAGCAGCGCGAAAAAAAAAGGAGCACGAGGGTCGGGTTCGGACCCGTTAAGGGATCCAAACCCGAACCCCATATCGCTTCACCTCTTCTTCTCTATGCTTTCCCGCCAAAACCAAAAAGAACAAAACCCAAGCTCGTCATCTTCAAGCTTCGAGCTCGCCCAACCTCGCCGACCTCCACGCTTGAGCCACCTCTTCCTCTCCACACCGACGAAGCTCAGCTACAGCGCCGAGCTCCACCTTCGTCTCCTTCGCGAGCTCACTACCAACATCGAACTCGCGACCAAGCTCCACCATGGCCGAGCTTCACCTTCGCCGTGCTTCCTCTTCGTCGAGCTTCTTCCCACCGAGCTCCTCTCACCTTCCATTCGTCGACGAGCTCTCCTCTATCCGTCGAAGCCCACAATGCCGAGCGCCACCCATCGTCGAGGCTCCCCCGAGCCGAGCTCCGTCGTCTCCCTCGACGAATCCCAGAGCTCCACTCACCTCCAGCGACGAGCTCTTCTCCAATTCCGAGCTCAGCGCTGCCGAGCACATCGTCGACCTACACAGTGCCGAACCCATAGCCGAGCTCGACACCCTCGACAAACCCCTGTGCTCCGACGTCTCCCTCGTTGAGCTCCATTATCTCCAAGCTCATCTTCAACCGCCGAGCTCTGCTTCCTCCTCGTCGAGCCCTCTTGCGTCGACCTCACTCCCTCATGGCCGAGCTCCAGAGCTCCCCCTTACTCCTCGATGAGCTCAAGTAACAGAGCTCCGAACAGACTGTAAGGATCACGAAGTCGCCGAGCTTGGGCCAACCGCCTCTCCCTGGTCAAGCTCCCCCCTCGTCGACGCCGAGCTTGGGCCAATCTCCTCTCCCTGGTCGAGCCCCCCCTCGCCGGCGCCGAGCTTGAGCCAGCTCCCCGCCATCACCTTTCACCCACGAGAGTCGAAGACGAAGAAGCAGACAGTCGAAAGAAGAAAAAACAGAGAAAGGAAGCAGAGAAGAAGAACTGGGCGCGAAGAAGAAGAGAGAACAGAAAAAAAAAATTATATGCCACGCCACGTGGCTTCACCTCCAAGGTCGGATTCCGAGCTGCGCGAAAACTGCTCGAAGTGGGTCGAATTTCGAGCAATACGTGATCCGAGCTCGAAATTGGAGAAAAATGCTGCCGACCTACACGCACCGTTCGATCGTCTCAAAATTCGCGCTACGACACGATCGACGAACAAAAACGCGCCACATGTCCAAAACATGTTCTGCTTTGCGATGCGCACCATCTGATTATGATCAACGTCCAGAAATGCGCCACGTGTCTAGGAAATATTTAATTTATTTATTTATTTGTATTAATTATTTAAAAAAATTCGAAAAAATATTTAAAAATTGAAAAAAAATAATTAAAAAATTCTAAAAATAATTATTAATTCAGAAAATAATTTTAAAAATTCTGAAAAAAATAATTATTAAATTAGAATAATTAATTAATATTTTCGATAATTAATTATTTAATTCGGAAAATGAATAAAAAATTCAAAAAAATGAGAAAAAACTCAGAAAAATCTGGAAAAATCACCAAAAATCCATAAAATTCTAAGGATATTTTTGGGCATTTTACAAGCCCAGAATAACATCGTTACACCCTGAGCAAGATCCAAACTCCCTTAAGAACACCGATAAAATCCCGTACGCCATTAGAACAACAAAACTACTCCTCGAAGACTGTAAAACTCAGTCTCCAGGAGTGGGGGCTCGTGATATGGCTAAAAATGGGATTAAATTGGGACCGTTCAAAATGGACACGGATCTTAAAGCTCAGGGGTAAAACGGTAATTTCACCTACAAACGGGTTTGAAATGGGAACTAGGTCTTTATTCAAATCTCAGTAACCCATAAACGGATCTGCCTTACTGGGTACGGGTCACAACCTGCTACAACCCAGTTCAGAAGGATAAAGAAGAATTCAGATTCATAATTATCCCTAAGAAGTGATCTTAACCGCTTCTATCCATTCACACCGGGAAGTAGAGATATGTTCATATCTTGAAACGGATCCCTAAGGCGACTATAAATACCCCCATCCCCCACCATTAAGAGGTAATCAATACTTTTCCAGTTTAAAGTTCTTGCTTAATCATTCAGATTACTGACAAGAGCGTCGGAGGGTGCGTCGTCGGGATCCCCCCCGGTGTCTCGCACTTTTTGCAGGTTTGCAGCAGTAGCAAGAGACCAGGTCAACATATTGGTGAAGGACAACAGGTCAACAGGTTTGCCTTCTTCATTTTCTCAAGAATCCACAAATACTATCTGTTTGCCCCCACACCAGATTTAGCGGTAATAGTGGGTATGGCAAGGCCCTCGGTGTTGAGGCTGGAACTGGTCTCCTGATTGGCCTTCCAGTGGGCCTAGCAGCGATCGTGTGTGGAGCGGACCGCTGGATGGCACGCTTCCGCCTGCTGGTCGATTCCTGACTCCTGGCAGCCTCCAGGATATCAGCGTAGGAACGAAGTCTCAATAGCTGGGGGGGTTTAACAGTGATTAGGGTTAGGGGTTAGGGTTAAGAGGTTAAATAGTATAGGGTTTGGGTTAACGGGTATTAGGGTATCCGGTTTGAGCGGGATCCATCTAGAGAATTGGTCAAAAATCAATAAAAAGGGGAATAAAGAGATAAATGATAGGAGACAACTCATCTCTTCATGAAGAGCGACACAAAAGGGCAGGATGGACATACAATTGAATTAGACATGGACACCGAAAAATTGAGTTGAAACAATATAACGATTTTATTCAAACAGAGCAAAATACAGGATCTCAAGTTGATAAAAGAGTACAATATGGAAAAATACAGTATAAAAATGCAAATACGGGAAATAGGAGTTACAAATAATTTGAAAATTTTCTCAATATGGTATATTCTATTCATGTGATCCATATTTTATTCCCAACCTGTATCGTTCTCTATTGAAACATTCGATTCGAACTAGTTCTCATGTATTATCTAATAGATTCAATAGTTTATACTAACCCTACCCTAACCCTAACCAAACCCGTGGTTCAAATATTATGGGTTAGGGTAGGGTTATGTGTATGGTTTGGTGTTAAGCTGAATAGGTATGCACATTTTAGAAGAAAATACATTTTAGGGTTAAATTTTTTTTGGGGTTTTTACAAAATTTTAAAACATAAATTATTTTCTGGTACTTATTTAATCATTTAACCTTAACGATTGTATATTGTTCATTTAGGTGGCTAAAAATGAAAATTAATAAAATATAGAGTCGATATACATGCATATGAATGTCTTTGGTGTAGAGTTCGAAAGACACTATTCGTAAAGAGTGGAGAGACAGTTGTAAAAAGCTTTAAAAAAATTCCCAATTTAATCAGATAACCTAGAGACAACGACCTTAGTTAAAAAAAAATTTGATTATTTTTTAGTTTGTTGCTTCTTTTGGCTTGGCCAAGGCAGAGAGGGACTCATAATAATCCGATTTTTTTCATATATCTTAGGCCGTTGTTGGAGACAACGAGCTATGTAGTGAAAAAATAATATTGGTTTTTTATTACTTGTTGATCCTTTTGGCTTGGCCAAGTCAGAAAGCAACTCAAAAAAATCCATTTTTTTTATAAAACCTAGGCCGTTATTGGAGACAACGAGCTTAGTTAAAAAAAATATATATGGTTGCTCTCTGACTTGTTGCTCATTTTGGCTTGGCCAAGTTAGAGAGCAACAAAAAAAAAACATTTTTTTGATAACACCTAGTCTCCAACAACGGCCTTAGTTAAAAAAATATATGGTTGCTCTCTGACTTGTTGCTCCTTTTGGCTTGGCCAAGTCAGAGAGCAACCAAAAAAAAAACCAATTTTTTGATAAAACCTAGGACGTTGTTGGAGACAACGGCCTTAGTTTAAAAAAAATATATGGTTGCTCTCTGAGTTGTTGCTTCTTTTGGCTTGGCCAAGTCAGAGAGCAACCCAAAAAAATCAATTTTTTTGCTAAATTTCTTTGCTTGCTCTCTGACTTGTTACTCTTTTTGGCTTGGCCAAGACAGAGAGCAACCAGCAAAATTCCAAAATTCACCTATACAACTTAGGCCTAGGTATAAAAATGAAAAAAAAATTTAAAAACATGTCCACTACAGTTGTATCTGCTACACTTCAATCCAACCGACATATAAATACAAAATACAATCAACAACAACAAAACAACAACACTTGAATCCCAACAACATTTAAAAATAACAACTCTTATACATAACAAAAAAACCAAATTATTGCATCAATATCTAACATACTCAAACTGTACATCCAAAAATTCCAATTCACAATGCTTCATCATATCTCTCCTCAGAACTTTCTTCATCAGATGGATTCACTTCTTGCGGATTGATTGCCCTTAATTCAAAAATAAGTTTTAGTTAGTAAAAAATTCATTTACCACAAATGAAGTATAATAAATTTAAATGAATGTTAACCAAAGAAATTATGCGTATTACCCCTCAAATAATGTTGGACAATTTCTTGAATCATGATCCATTTGCACAATGCCGCATGTTCAGCACCGTCTCGGTTTTTAAAGCGAAGTTGCTCTCTTATCGGCCTCAATCTTTTGGCGCGAGGCCTTCCCATTGTCATGCATTGTTGTAGGTCCCTTATGCATGTAGGTATGTGTCCGCTGCCTTCATCATGAGGTTGTGCACTGCTGTAACGCCCCGAATCCTAAATTACCGAATTCGAGATGTTCTTCAGGATCTTTTCACTTTTCTCGAGTACAATTTTACAAGGAAATTTCAAACTTTTATTTTTACATCAGAGTTACAATATTTTACATTTAAATTTACACAGCGAAAGCAAAATATACAACATTTACATAAATGAACAACAACATAATGAGATCTTTATGCATCCATTCCTCTTTACATGTAATTTATCCTGCATACAAAACTGTAGGTACGTCAGTTTATTCAACCGACGATAATTATACATGGCCATCCTCTCTATGCCAGAAATAGTATAATGAATCTCATTTCTTAACAAATCAACAATCTTGTTCATAATAAGCATGTAAATAAAAGGGAACTTTTAATGATGTCGTGTCGTGATTGTGCACTTAAATCCTTAATGCAATTTATTTAAGTAACATGACACTAATGCGCACTTGTTCGAATTCTATGCATCCCATACTACATAGGTTCGAGGGCAAGCCTCCTAATCGTTCTTCATTTTTGTAGGGTTCGATCCCCCGCCATGACTTACTCTACTTCTGTAAATTCAATGAGTATCTTAGATGATTCTATGAGTACAAGCATGTATCCTGGCCCCTGGAGTAGAATTTCGCGCCATGTCTTGACTCGTCAAGCATGCATTCTGCGACAATTCAGCCTCCTCCCTGAACACACTCCTCTTGCAGTCACCAAAACATCCCACAAGCGTGACTAGAGTCCGATCATTACTGAGTTGTGCCCGCGCCATGTCTTGACTCATCAAGCATGCATTCTGCGGCTCACACACCCGCACCGTACCCTAGCTCTCATACTCATGTTTTTCTCTCACCTTCATCACCTCCACACTATGTTTCAAAGTTACATTAGAATCATGAATAAAAATCAAGCTCTAGAGTTAGCCTCTCCATCAACCGGACTTATCATTTCCTTTCACGCGACCAACCTGGTCTATTTCTCAATATCATTTCATTTCACTGCCGGGGAGACTTAGCTACTCCTTCGTTCAATTTCAATTTCACAATATCCAATCGAGCATCCTCAGCTCATCATTTATTTTAGAGTCTCACAGACTTTTTCATCATAATTTAGCCTTTCATAATTATTCATTTAATTCTCAATTCTCATCTATGATTCATTTCACATAATTCATACAGCCATAAACAGAGTCCAACGATTTAAATCATACAGTTTATAATTACCAAGAGCAAAATAACATGAAGCTCAATTATACCCAAGTACACTCTGTACAGTCGACTTGGAAGAATACCAGTCGACTCATACAGTCACACACAGTATCATCATAATTGCTCGGGATAGTCGACTGTTGTACACCATCAGTCGCCTGTCCCGCACTTTTCATGTTCACAATATGTTCTCGTGACAGTCGACTGCTCATCGATCAGTCGTCTGTTCTGGAGATTTCAACAGCACAATTTCTAAGTCCAGATCAGTCGACTTGCTACATGCATCGGTCGACTGGATAGATCCATTTTCCATTAAGGAGATTATTTACAGTTCTTACATGTACTTGCATCATGATATCAATTCACTATATACATAAATTCATGTTTTATAACCAGAGTCTCCTCTTGTTCAGTAGCATTTACAGCACAATTTTCCAAGTTACTAACATGCTCTTTTAGAGAAAACTACTCTAAACATGCATTCACATTACTCATACTTTCTTACGACAATGAAGGTATAAATCTCAAGTCATCATACTGGGTCTACATAAATAAAATATCTTTATTCATGGAACTTTCAAACAGTCATATTCAGAACGAAACACCAGTCGACTTAACACAACGTCAGTCGACTGCTCCGACAATTTACGTTGTTCATCACCATTAGTTCTTTTCATTCATTTACCTTCCCTCCATCATATGTGTCATAGGGAAATTATATATTCAATAATCACACCATCATGTCTATTCACACACATGTTTATCAGCACATTATAAGAAATAACGTCTCGTACCAGTCGACTGTCTCACATGGCAGTCGACTGTACCGACAGTCTCATTCTCATATTAATAGCATGTTCAGGCAATTTCTACTGCATTCAATTCACTTTTTATAACATGGTATCAATCATAATATTTATAGTATCATTCCTACATTAGAAGTCCTGAGAAACACCCACCTTATATGAAGAAATAAACGAAATCCCGCAAAGTCCTTCAACACAGTACTGCACTCCTTGCTCCTTTGTTCCACACCGGGCTCCTCAGCAATGTTGCTTGTCTCCACAGAAAAGCTCCCACACAGACCTCACCAATATCTCTATAATAAAATTAATCTAGTGTAAAAGAAATAGGGAATAGGAGGGGGTATTTATACTAGGAGATAAATAGAATAGAGGGTTGAGATCTATTAGGGAGTTGGAGAATCAAAGGCTGAGATCTAATCGGGAGTTGAGAAACTACCCATACCTCAAAAGTAACTACCCATGATCTAAGCCCACACACCTACAACCGGCCAAGAAGTGTGCTCAATGCACGTGTATGCGAATGCACGTGCATACACCAACTACACCCTACAAATTAGTACATAAAACACCCGGTCAAGAAAAAGATGCTACACATTACAAGTTATAAAAATATAATAGAAAGGGTTTTAAATCCATGGGCTAAAATTAGTTGGGCCAAACTAATTATTTTGTAGAAAATATGTAAATTAAACTTTTGGGCTTTAAGAAAAATATTGCACATGCATACCATATGTAGAATCAAATAATCTTTATTTATATTAGAAAATCGGGGTATTACAACTACTATGCGGTTATGTACTGCCATGTGGTTGTGTACTATCATGCGGTTGTGAGGCCTCTTCGGGTTGTTCACCCAATCCGGGTTGTAGCCGAAAGACGCCGTCAATGATCTTCTGCAAATTCTCGGGCACATATTTGTAACTTTCATTGGAGGAACAACCAAGATCGACAATCTGTTTTGCATGGTATCTCAACTCACAATATCGAGAAGAAAAATTCTCGGTATTGCGTTCGGTTGGAACAGATGTATAACTTCTTTTCATCACATCCCGGGTCCATCTTCTTTTAATTTATACATCCGGAAGGGAGGTGTGATGACTGAACCGAAAAACCGCTAAAATATGCCTGCAAGGAATGTCAACGAAGTCGAAGAAATGACAAGAACATGTAATAATTTGGTTGAGTTTGCATAACTGAAGAAGGCGAGCCGATTCTGATTCTCCACAGAGTATCACATGGAATGTTGAACTATCCGGTGTCTCAAGATCGCCAACGAATGTCACATTTTACATGAAGTTTTTTGTAACTTCACCTTGGAATTTGTAAAAAAATTCAAAGTGTATGTTTTTGTCATTTGTGCCTCCAAAGCCCATTCGCTCTTCAACTTCGGTCTCTTCTCACAGTTACGATAATTTTCTTTCAGTTCATCATGTCTTTGCCTTCCCAAAAAATGGTCGAAGATGACGGCAAATTCATGCAAGAATATTTCTTTTCTGTATGATGCTTCAAGGCAGAATGCAATGACTCCCGTTGGCTACTCAACATGTCGGCCCAAAAAAAATTCTTTAGCATAGATGGGTGCCCATTTTTCACGGATATCAAATAGATCGTTCACCATTTGTTATTCTCTAATCCGTACTGCGAAATCAATAAATTCCATTTTTCTACAAATTCATGCACATATTCGGAATTGCAGATAACAGTCTTCAATGAATCCTTAAACTTTTCGACATCGTTCGACATACGCACCTCCTGTGGTAACTTTTCCAGTATATGCCAAATACAAAACTGATGCTGAGTCTGGAAAAAAACATTCTTCACTGCGGCGGCGATCCCACGGTCTTGATCGGTGACGATGCTGAATGGAGCACAATTCATAACACCTAACCACTTTTCAAAGAACCATTCAAATGAAGAGGCCGTCTCATTTGGAATGAACCCACCTCCTAAGAAAGTCGATTGCCATTGTTGATTCACTCCAACAAAGGGAACAAATAACATTCCATACCGGTTCGTATTGTACGTGGCATCAAAGCAAAGTACATCGCCAAATTCTTGATAAATCATCCTAGAAATCCCATCAACCCATATACAATGTGACAACCGCCCTTCGGGATCTACTTGAATGTAATAAAAAATGAAGAATTTGTATGTTTATTAGATTCGAAAAAATCAATTAGCATTTTCGAATTGTGTCCTTTCATTGCTTCTTGGGAGTCTCTAAGTAAATTTCTAACATCTTTTTCGGTGAATCCTACTTATTCGTGACCACCACTAGCACTTTCGAATAAGAGCATTTGTCAATATGTCTGGATATTGGCTTGGTTGAATTGGTCTATTATCCTTTTATCCGTATTTGACATGGAATGGTTTCGGGGCAAAAGATGCCTTCTACCAGGTGAGGTGAATTCGTGATTGTGTGCTTCATGAAATGAATACAACACCCACGTATTACTTGCTTCGTTCAGTTTTAATTGCTTATTTACTAAATGAGGTGAATTCGTGATTGTGGTTTCGGGACAACTAACCCTTTTAAGGATTTTCCAATCACATGTATGCCACATCATCAATTGCTTATTTACTAAATGAGCAAGTTTATATATATATATATATAATATTATAATGGGAGAAGGCCTTAGTGTCATTTGTCATTTTGTCATTCTACCATCATGTATAATGCACGTACATAACTAATATAAAGTAGGTTTCCAGTTCAAGTTTTTATTTTTATTTTTTGAAATTATTAAAACGTGCATCGCACGTGTAAATTACTAGTGTGTGTGTGTATATATATAGTTGTCCAATGTATCACATGCATGCCACATAATCAATTGCTCATTTACTAAATGAGCAAGTTGCTCATATCCCTTTTACCATATATATATATATATATATATATATATATATATATATATATATATATATATATATATATATATATATATATAGTAAATGAGCAATATATATATATATATATATATATATTGCTCATTTACTATATATATATATACTCATTTACTATATATATATATATATATATATATATATATATATATATATATATATATATATATAGTAAATGAGCAATATATATATATATATATATATATATATAGAGAGAGAGAGAGAGAGAGAGAGAGAGAGAGAGAGAGAGAGAGAGAGAGAGAGAGAGAGAGAGAGAGAGAGAGATATATATATATATATATATATATATATATATATATATATATATATATAGTAAATGAGCAATATATATATATATATATATATATATATATATATATATATAGAGAGAGAGAGAGAGAGAGAGAGAGAGAGAGAGAGAGAGAGAATTAAATAAATAAAGGAGTTGTTTTGGGGGGATTTGTATATATATATATATATATATATATATATATATATATAGAGAGAGAGAGAGAGAGAGAGAGAGAGAGAGAGAGAGAGAATTAAATAAATAAAGGAGTTGTTTTGGGGGGATTTGAATTTGAGATTTGGGGGAAAGTTTTTTTTTTGTGGGCGGGCGGGGGGGCGGGGGGCGGGGGGCGGGGGGGATGTGTTTTGTGAGGTTAGATCTGGGTCTTTGATTTTGGAGGGATTGAAGGATAGCCACTTGATAACTTTCTTTGTATTTTATTATACATACTAGCGTTATCATGTGCAAATTGCAGAGACTAAAATAATTTTGAGGGACTCATAAAATTATATATTACTTAAAATTTTAGAAATACCTCTTAGCTATTTCAATCACAATATAATGAAAAAATGAAATATCTAAAAATTAACTAATTCACACTTTCAAACCAACCAACATCATTCTATATTTCTATTCAATTAAAAGAAAATAAAAAAATAGTCGAATAAATACCGAAATTTAGAGATGCTAAGAAAGAGACTTACAATCTTGTCAGATTTCTCTGTTTTAAAGCTTGCTTGCAAATAATCATATTGTCTGCGAAGTTCCTCAATATTTTCCTTCAACTATTCTATATTACTCCTTAGTTGTGCCTCTATAAAATGATCAAACTATAAAACACACATACAATACTACAATTCACCAAAACTTTTCAAATAAAACAAAAGATTTAGAAAAGATATCACTATCTACATGTTGTTTCCCTTCTGAGTCCAGCATATTCTTTAGCTTCTCTTGCTTTATCAAATTTTTATCTACTCATTTCACCAACCATTTGATGCAAGTCCTTAGCTTTCTTATATATTCACTCATTTGTTCACTTTTACCCTAAAAATAAAATTAATAAATTACAATAATGATAAAATAAACCAAACTATTCAACTTTCATGCTTTTTACTATCATCTACAATCCATCATTCTTTGTAATTGAAAATTTAATGATAAAATTACTTAGAATGCAAAAGTCCAAATGAAAACAGATAACATGTTAGAAGAAAAAGCCCTCATATGCAAATTAGTTCGTTTCAATCTCATACTTGATGATCCCCCTTCTTCTAATCTGAAACCTTACATTATTAGGTTTGCATCTGATCCCAAATCTCAAAACATGACCATACTATCATAAAAAATCAGAAAAATACTCAAACACAAACAAATTAAATGAAACCCGAAAAAAATATAAAAAAATTGGAACACAATTCCAATTGAAGAAATATTGCTAAAATAATTATAAGAGATTGCTAAAAATAAATGAAAAACTCAAGAACTTAAAAACAGTAATTTTTCATGAGAAATAATCATGAGAAGTGCAATTACCAAAAAATTGAAGAATAAAAGTTGATCTTCAGGTAACCTACATCTGGGCCAATTGCAACGACGGCATGACATACAGGCCTTACTGCCATCTCCGTAATCTCTTGGAGTACACATTGGAGAGAGTAGTGTAAATAAGTGAATAAACAAAAACAAACATATAATAAACACTTACATTACCTCTTACTTTTCCACAATTTATTCTTTCCTTCATTTCTTCACCTTCCTAAATCCCAATTTTTACCATGGTCTCTAAAATCTAATTTACTTGGATTTGAAGAAACAAAGAATCAAGAATAAAACATTAGTTAGGATTTGGTCTGAAAATAACCAATCTTTATTTTTGAATCCATAATTAAGGTTTGGATTTCGAAATTTCAAGAATTGAAACACCCTAATTAGAAATCAAGAGTAAAAGCGGGTGGTAAATTAGGGTTTCATGAATACAATATTACAAAACAAATTAGGAATTCAAAAACCCTAATTTCTCATAGGAGAATCTTACCGATGGTGTCATCACCCATGGCAGGCCAATGAGCGTCGACGGCGAGGATTTGGGTGGGCTGGCGAACGACGACTGCTGAGATTTGGGGAGGAGGGTTAGCGAGATTGGGGGAGGGGGGGGGAGATGAGAGAGGAAGGATTTTTTGGTTTTTGTTAAGTAAAAAAAGTGTGGTGTGCACGTATTAAGGTAGGTGTGATTTCCTACATTTTCTCTCCTTTCTCCATTTTGAAATGGAGAAAGAATAGAGAGGGCAGGCCTATTAGCTTAAGATATAGTATAATAATACCTGATGTAATGAAACAGTCTGATTTTCCTCAATATAATTGGAAATCTCCCGCTATCTTTGAATGTTCACACCTACTCCTGAAAACAAAATCAACCATTTTAGACTCAATAAAACACATGTAGACAAATATAATGAAAGAAAAAGAAATCTTAGTACAGAATCAAAACACTATACTTAAATAGATAACTAACATATGCAGTTAAAAATAAATAAATAAAAAAATAAAAAAATAAAAAAAAATAAAAAAAAAACTGACATAGGCAGTAAAGCTTTTACACTAGTTAGTAGTTATCGAGCTCTAAGAATGGACAATCTTATGCTTTCAACTCACTTGTTTTTCTGCTTCTTTTTATAAACTTTTTTTTATACTGTTTATCCCCTCGTACTTAGTTTTGTTCTTAGTCTTGCTGCACTGGTTATCCCTGCCCTTCATAAATTGTTTCACTTCTTCATTTACATTTCATAAATTGTTTCACTTCTTCATTTACATTTTAACTTGCGCGCTAATTTACTGTACATAATTAGAAGGGAACTGAGCCTTAGAGAAAGATAGAAAAATCATGAAAAATACCTTGAAATGAACCCTCAAGTCCTGACCCATTGCTTTGGATGCTACAAACAAATTAAATAAAAAAATTAAAAAAAAAACTAAGATTCAAAACCAAAAACCCATTATGAATCATAAATCATACTATCATACACACAGAGAGAGAGAGAGCTTACATTTGGTAGGGTTGTCGGGTTCTCTGGAGTACTTTTCTCGAGGTGCGGGGTCGGGGCGGGATCGACGATGGAGGGTACTGAGTACTGAGTAGTCCATAAAACAAACAAAGAGATAATTAATGAGTAGTCAATAAAGCCCTGGCCTAAAAAACTCTCCAATGTCCTGCCAACTAATAAACAAATTTAGAAAGAAAATAAAATAAAATTTTGTTTTAACCTTATATGTACCAAAACTACAACAAATGATCAAATTGGATTGAGTTTACATTATCCACTTTAAAAATCTCACAAATACTCAAATACTGCTTCCTCCTATTGAGATTTAAGTATTTGAGATTTAACAGCAATGATCATGTTGTTAAAAAAATACTGGGTTACAATCCAATATTTGTGAGTTTTAACCTAATATGGGATTGAGTTAAAAAATATGAGTTGAATCTCTAATCCTATCCCTCGTCCCTGCTTCCTCCTAAGTCCTAATTTAGGGTAGAGTTTGTAACCCAGTATTTTTTTATTCAACTGAATTTTCTTCAGTTCTTTATTTTCTTTATGTTACAAAAATTGGATTAATTTCTCTCCATCTACTTAATCATCACATCTGTTGCGCATTACTACATTACAATGTTAGATTATCCACTTTAAAAATCTCACAAATACTCAAACAAAAAATAACGTATCTCCCAAATTCCTTTACCAATTACCAGTTTACCACCACTAAGAAACCCATCTTTAAAAAAACAGAACTTTAAACCTAAACAGTCAAAAAGATCAAACTTTAAACATAAAACCAATTATCATACTATCATACAGAGAGAGTACAGAGAGAGTGAGAGAGAGTTTACATTTGGTAAGGTTGTCGGGTTTCTCTCGAGTACTTTTCTCGAGGTTCGAGGTCGGGGCGGGATCGACGACGGAGGGCGACGATGGAGGGTAGAGACGGGCGGGATCGGGGTGGGGTGGACGGCGGGCAGCGGTAGGGACGGACGGGTGAGGAGATGTGGGTGGATTTTGGGTAGGGAGAGTTAGGGTTTGTGGGTTTTGGGGGGGATGCGGAAGAGGAAAGATTTTTTTTGGTGTTTTTCAACTTTAGTCTGTTTTGGCAATTGGTGTGCGCTGCACGTGTAAGTTCCAACTTTTGCTCCCCTTTCTCTATTTCAAAATAAAGAAAGGAGAGATGGGGTAGGCCTATTATCTTAAGATATATATATATAATATAATATGATCTGGGCCTTTGATTTTGGGGGATTGAATGAGAGCCACTTGTATTATATATATATATATATATATATATATATATATATATATATATATATATATATATATATATATATATATATATATATATATATATGGAGAGGTTCGGGTGAGAACCATGTCCTGGGGTGAGAACCTAAGGGCCTATCCCAGCCATTCATCTGACTAATCTTAACGGTCTAGATTTTTTAAAATTAAACAATTAGGTTAATTAAGTTTTGCATTAAGATGTCAATCCCTTTAATTAAGCGTTGGGGACCACGTAATAAAAGGAATGAAGATATTCGACAGAATTTTCGGTCAAAATATTTTGCCGTTTTTATTTTATTTGCAACCGAACCACGATCTTCATCAGGATGATGAACACTTCCGACTACGACGACGGTAACCCTACCGCCCAAACTTCCGGTGTAGACAATCCGATTAATATCCAAACACCGTTCCCGTCTCCTCCAATGAGTCCGAAGAAGGTGGATACACCAGGTATTCATTCTACTATGTTTTAATGTTTTTGAATACCGAATTTCTTGTTATATAGAACGTCGATCAATTCATTATCTACCTCCTTTTTTCCCCTGTTGTTTGCAGATTTAAATTTCATAAATAGAAACATAATCTACACTACTGTATAATAATCATCAATTATAAGATAATAAACAAAGCATTGTGTTATACTTATTTTATAAAATTTTTTATGACAGCGTTTATATTCGAAATAAATAACACATCCACCTTCGAAAGAAATAACACAAAACAGCAATTACAACAAGTTAAAATATATAGATAACAAATTGTTAATTTAAAACAGCAACAACTGTACAGTTAATTAGCAACTATTTATTATATAAACAGCAACTACATATTATATAAACAACAACTACAGTATACTACATATTGTTAGCAACAACTACAGTATAACTATAAACAGCAATTGCATATTATATAAACAACAACTAGAGTATACTAAATAGCAACTCTTTTATTAGCAAACAAAAAAATTACTGGAAATGAAAATATGAAATACTGAATAGCAAGATACATAGATATAAACAGCAACAATAGTATAATTAAATAGCAACTTTTTCTAGCAAACAAAAAAGTTCTGGAATGAAAATTATCAAATACTGAGTAGCAAAATTTATACTTATTTTATAAATATTATTTTATATAAATGTTCATGACAGCGTTTATATTAATTTTGTAGTTGGGAATAAAATTATTCCAGTCCACGGTTGTACCTTGTCGATATCGCCCGGATTAATTGAACGCCATATACCTCATTGCGACAGTGACTTGAAGCCTTTTGTCGACAAGCAATTTACTGATATAAATGACGGGATAAAGTTTTATACAGAATACGCCGCAGCTTGTGGTTTTGATGTTCGGCGGGGTGGCGATAAGAGAAAACGTGGCTTAATTACACACAAGTGGCTTTACTGTAATAGGCAGGGAAATAAGAATACCATTAAGTCTGATGTTTCAAACAACCCTCCCGATAATGATATTGTCGAGGAGAATATTGTAGAGGAGAATGATCCGGTCGATAAGCCAAAAAACAAGAGGCGTCGGGTGTCAAAACGGCTAGACTGCAAGGCTCTTATGCTTTTAAAACACGAAACAACTTCGAACTACATTGTCTCTAAATTCGTCGAGCATCATTCGCACCAGTTAGTTCCATTGGTTCACAGACAATTCCTCGCCGCGAATAAAACATTAAACCCTGGTCATCAGAATTTCATTCTTAATTGCGCTAGAGCAAATATAGGTCCGATGAAGTCTTACAGGTTGTTCAAAGAGGTTGTTGGATCTTACTCCAATATCGGATGCACAAGTGTTGAGTTCAAAAATTTCTCGCGCGACCTCAAGGCATATGCGCTTGGTGTTGATGCTCAAATGGCTTTGGACAGGCTTTTCAAGAAAAAAGAAATAAGTCCAGCCTTTGTTTTGGAGTACGATGTCAATGAGAAAGACCAGCTGACACGGGTCTTTTGGGCTGACTCAATATGCCGCAGAAATTATGCCGTTTTTGGTGATGTTCTGAGCTTTGATGCTACTTATTCAACTAATAGGTACGAGCATACTTTTGTTTTCTGATTTTAAGTAGTCACAAATTTTACATATCTTAGCTGGAAACAATATTAATATTGCTTGTTTCTCATTTCCCAAATTTATGTAGTACATGATGTGAATTCACTATATAGCAACTAAATGTATTATAAGTAGATACAACTAGTGCATATTTAGCAGGAACTAACATATATATATATTGTTTTTGTTTATCAATTTGTAAACTTATGATGTACATGCTGTCAGTTTCCATATAGCAACTGAATGTTTTTTGAATAGCAACTATTTGCATTGTACGTAGCAATAAATATTTCATATTTGGCAACAATAAAAACTGACTGTCATATCAATAATATTAATTATATTTTTCATTCTGTCAAACAAAACAAGATACTTTTAGATATTTTTTTTAATAAATATGTCCACAATCAAGTTTATGCTAATTTTTATATATCCATAGGTATAACATGATCTTCACTCCGTTCACGGGAAAAGACAACCACGGTGGATGTATAACTTTTGCTGCTGCGTTGCTCACTAAGGAAGATGTCGATTCTTACACTTGGGTGCTTGAGAAATTTAAAGATTGCATGGGTCATTGCCCTTCAATGATTATTACAGACCAAGACCCTGCATTGAAGATTGCACTTGAACGCGTTTTTCCTGGTGTCAGGCAATGCCTGTGCATGTGGCACATCATGCAGAAGTTGCCGTTGAGGCTACCAAATAAAGTGAAAGATGACGACATTTTCAAATCGATTTTGAGGTCGATTATTTGGACAAGCCTCATTGAGCCACCAGAATTTGAAGATAAGTGGGTTACATTAATGACCGAGTACGGAGTTCAAGACGACAATTGGTTGAAGTCAATGTTTCAGATACGTCGGTTTTGGATCCCAGCATATTTTAGGGACTGCCCTATGAGCGGCTTGCTACGAACTACGTCAATGTCTGAGAGCGAAAACAACTTCTCCAAAATACACTTCAACCCTCGATCAAACTTGATTGAGTTTTTCATGTTTTTTGAAGGGGCTTTAGAGAAACAGCGAAATGAATACGACAAGTTGAACAACAACAACATTTTATCTGTCTCCATTCCCATCACCCAGCTGTTGATCGAGAGGCATGCTAGCAAGGTATACACGTCAACAATTTTCAAAGAAATGCAAAAGGAGATCGTCTCTGCATGTTATCACTGTAGCATTGTCAGTATCACAAAATGCTCATTAAGTTCCACATATGAAATAACTAGTGGCAGTGGGGATATAGCAACCAACACACACGACAACACTGCTGAGGATGTGACATGCACCTGCAAGAAGTTTACGATGATGGGCTTACCATGTCGGCATATTTTTTGATTGTTCAAAGAACAAAAACTTGAAGCTATACCTGATAAGTATGTTCTCGGCCGATGGACTAAAACAGCTGAATCGAAGCCAATACACCAACCTGACGACAATGTACTTAACGACTGCGCAATCATCGATGAGCGAAAGTTTATCATGAATAATTTGATTTCAGATTTTTACTCGTGTGTTGGTCTTATTGATGGTAACATCACGAAGATGTCTATTTTCCACCGCTGCATCAAAGAACAATTGGCCCTGCTTAATTCCACCGAAGACCCACAAGCTGGTCCGTCTACCAAGAATAGGATGTTCGAAACGCATTTCGGAGCTCCTGCTCCTGAACAAGTCTCGGTGCATCCACCCACCAAGGTCAGCACCAAAGGAAGTGGTAGTAGGCTTGTTTCTCGTCAAGAAGCTGCGATTGAGCGCAACAAGAAGCTGTTGCGTACGTGCAGAATATGCACGAAAAAGGTTAGACATGATGCTAGAAATTGTCCTGACCGAATAGTTCTCGTTGAAGAAGACACCGGAGTCGAATGATTTTATGGAATTGCCATTTTTGAACTCAATTTATGTTCCTCATTTATTGTTAATTATTTGCTATTATAATAACTTACAATTGCTATTTTGTTTTTATTGGAATTGCTTTTTTAATATCAAATTTGTAACGTTAATTATATATTTACATTGAGTTCAAGATAAACACCATAAATTGTAAGGCCAAAATTAACACATCCACCTTCGAAAGAAATAACACAAAACAGCAATTACAACAAGTTAAAATATATAGATAACAAATTCTTAATTTAAAACAGCAACATCTGTACAGTTAATTAGCAACTATTTATGATATAAACAGCAACTATATATTATATAAACAGCAACTACAGTATACTACATATTGTTAGCAACAACTACAGTATAACTATAAACAGCAACTGTATATTATATAAACAACAACTGTTTTGCAATTTCAATATCAATCGATCAAAAACAACATCATTCATTAGTATACAAAAGAACCATACTGTTTTGCAATTACAAAACAACATCAAATTTGTAACGTTAATTATATATTTACATTGAGTTCAAGATAAACACCATAAATTGTAAGGCCAAAATTAACACATCCACCTTCGAAAGAAATAACACAAAACAGCAATTACAACAAGTTAAAATATATAGATAACAAATTATTAATTTAAAACAGCAACATCTGTACAGTTAATTAGCAACTATTTACGATATAAACAGCAACTATATATTATATAAACAACAACTACAGTATACTACATATTGTTAGCAACAACTAAAGTGTAACTATAAACAGCAACTGCATATTATATAAACAACAACTGTTTTGCAATTTCAATATCAATCGATCAAAAACATCATTCATTAGTATACAAAAGAACCATACTGCTTTGCAATTACAAAACAACATCAAATTTGTAACGTTAATTATATATTTACATTGAGTTCAAGATAAACACCATAAATTGTAAGGCCAAAATTAACACATCCACCTTCAAAAGAAATAACACAAAACAGCAATTACAACAAGTTAAAATATATAGATAACAAATTATTAATTTAAAACAGCAACATCTGTATAGTTAATTAGCAACTATTTACGATATAAACAGCAACTATATATTATATAAACAACAACTACAGTATACTACATATTGTTAGCAACAACTACAGTATAACTATAAACAGCAACTGCATATTATATAAACAACAACTGTTTTGCAATTTCAATATCAATCGATCAAAAACAACATCATTCATTAGTATACAAAAGAACCATACTGCTTTGCAATTACAATATCTTACACACGTTCTAAATTAGTCTTTCGTCAAGTCAGTTGGCGGCCTGTAATTAAGCAGAATGGGCCCCAAATCTATTGGCCCATCCACGCATTGTTGTTGATAGTGGAGGTTCGATGCTGCATCAACTTGATCCTTTAAGGCATTAACATCAGATTTCAATATGGCGGCACAGTACTTTACCCTCAATACATTAAGTTGTCTTTTATTGTTCTTCTTCAAGCCACTCTTCCAATTTTTTTCTCCCCCGCCATGATATGTCTCCATGTGGCGCATCAGAAACACTCCACAATCCTCCTTGTTCGTGTTGTCTCTCCAAGGCATACTCAGCCTCCGGATATTCACATTGCGCAGTTCTATGGATTCCTTCATTTTTCCTTTTGACTCCAAAAATAGATAAAACAATTGGTTCTGCAAGAATGTTTAAAACAATATTAACTGAATGTACGCTGCAGTCACAACGTTATAAATTTAGGTTTGCAATTATCATAATGTCCGTACCAGTGATTCTGGAACATCGCCATATTTCGTCTTCAACGGACTAGTATCCATCGCCGATGAGTTATCAATAAGATCAATGCACATATTCTTCAAGTCATATACCATCATGTAAAAATGACTTGCATGTATTATTGGAAACACAAACTGCATGCGCAAAACGAAATATACATAGTCGTCAAATCAACAATAATATTATATCCATGTGGATAGCAATTTTTAAATATCTAAATAGCAATTTCTAAATTACTAACTAGAAACTTCACTCTAACTAACTAGTAACTAACTGAATAGTAACTTCTAAATAACTAAATAGCAATTTCAAATTAACTAAATAGCAACAAATTCTTTCACGTCACAAATTGTAATATATGCCCAATATTAAGAAAAATAATAACTATCAAACTTACGATGTCAATGCTGTACAATTTCATCCACTTCGTATCAAGGATTTCCTCATCGAGTCGCTCGAAGAACTTCTCTCCTCGTCTCTTCATAGTCCATTCTTTAACAGGGTTCACAGCAGTGAATGCCTAACCGTGAATTATGTTAGGTCGAAAAAGTGGTAAAACAAACAAAAAGATGCAAAAAAAAAGAAAAAAAATAAATAAATAAATTCAGACTCACAGTTAGGTATGTAGATGCGATTAAATCTACACGGTGAACCTTTCGACCGAGACATCTCCTTGTGATTGAGTATCATACTCCAAATATCAACAACTGATGCGGCCAGATAAACAGATGGCAAAAGTGTAATCATTTGTTCCCTCCTGAGCTGAAGCTGTCCGGTGTAGAATAAGATCTCCATCCTACATCAATAAATAATAATTCAGCTATAAAAATCCCCAGAATTTCATAATAACTTGCAAAATATTGAATACGTTAAACAAAAACTTACATATCAGCACCAGCATTGTCCATCACCCAGAACCCAATCTTCTTTTCAGCATCAGTCCATCCGTCAGTCAACGCCACTTCCCTACGGACGTATGTGGAAATTAATTTTTCAGTCTTCTTCATTTCTGTTTGTTTCCGGCGAACCATGTGGTGTTCAGTCTCAACAGGGTTTTTGGCTTTCAAAATATCAGCATTCTTCTTCACCTTATTAATCTCCACGCCCAGGCTATCTATGTTCTTCTTCATATTTTCACCATCATCCAGACTTTTCTCAATCAAGTATTTCCCTCCATCATTCGGAATATGCGTCTCGGTTTCCTATGAAGTGTCGGTAACAAATATTCTAGTTAACATCATTCAAAAAATAGCACAACAATTGAAGATAATCTTATAAACAACAATCACAATACCTTGCCACTTCGCAGGTTTATCTGACATTTTTTATTTCCTAGAACCTCATCTCGAACAACCTTCAAACATAAAATACTACTCACATAAGCAACTGCAGCATGCTTATATAGCAACTGTCATGATTATAAATAGCAACTGAAATACCAATACCTGACTACTAAAACGACGTTTTCTAACAGGATTTTGACGTTTTCTAACAGGATTTTGCCACCCTTCAACATTCTGTTGATAATCATTTGATTTCCCGTCAACCTTTTCCTAAACACAAAAAAAAAAAAAACAAAAAAACAATAAAAAAAATAGCAACTGCATAGCAATTAATAATCACAAATTAGACTGCATAGCAACTGCATAGCAACTGTATAGCAATTAATAATCAGTTGCATAAGAAGTAGACTGCAACTGAACAATCACAAATTAGAAACTCAATATTTCATCATTAGTCAAAAAAATAAAATAGCAACTGCACAACAATTAATTAGCAAGTATATACATTAAACGTAGCAAAAGAGATAACATATTTTAAGGTATGACCTGTACATTTTTTCCTTCCGCCTTCTCAGTGCTCTTATTGTGTGCCTACAAAATACACAAGTCTTTCAATTAAAATAACTTTTCGTTTAGGGAAAGTGGAAAAGGAAAAAACATATAATTCATTATTTACAAACCTGCAACAAGGGATCTTGAACCTTCTCAGCTCCCGTATCATCGGCAACTGTCGGTTGTGTTAATCCAAGGCTGAAACTTGGAGCATTACATCCCAACACACTCATGTCTGGCCGTTCAGTTTTTGCGGCTACTTCTTTATTAAACGCAAAATGCTTAACAGCTGCTTCCTCAAGCACCTTTAACTGATCTAATATATCATCCTGGGCCCAGAAGGAATCGTACATTTTCTGTGTGCTACCAGTTTGCTGATCCTCCAAATTGTCACTTTCTACTGCTGCATTGGCTCTACAACCCAATAGTACTTGAGCCTTATCAACCATATTCTTGACATTCGGATCAGACATAATCTCTGTCGGCGCATCGCGGACCATTGACATTAGATCAACCATTGTATCAGCCATCATCTTCGCCTTTGTAAGGAATTTATCCGCAAACAAACGAACAGCGCCTCCGGCTTCACTACTTTCACCATCTGTTGTCATCCCCGGACGCTTCTCAGATCCTTTTTCATTAACTTCAGTTTCCTTATCTTCTTCAAATTCCTCACCCGACCATTCGAATCGGTCGCAAAGATGTCTTGTTCCGAAACCTCCGTGTTTCTTTTCATCCCTCTCCCGCTTAAACATCTCACTAAACGTCCAGACCTTTATTAATGGAAAACATCGTGGAACGGTTCTTCTCAAGAACACGACACGATCGAGGTAAAGAGCCTACAAAAGATATGAAAAAATAATACAATTAGAAATAATATAAAAAACACGACTCGATCGAGGTAACGAGCTGAAAAAATCAATTAACCCAATATTTTATTAGTTGCAACTTATAGTTATTCATATTGCTAATTACAGTACACAAAATATATATGTATGAAGTACGAAAACTCACCACAATGAACAGTGTCGGGCCTATGCAGTTTTTTGTTTTTTTCCCCTCCCACTTCAGCTTCCATTCTATGAGGCATCTCACCATGTAATCACCCCAATCGTAATCCCTTAGCGTCGACATACATTCCAAGTTGTTCAATATTTGGGGATTCACATACCCATTCCCCGGATTTTCAAATAGACAAGCTCCTAATAAAATAATGAAATGACGCTTGAACCATACGCCACCGTCAACCTCGCCAAGCATTTTGTCCTTCAGAGTATTGATTAATACACGCTCTTCCCCAATCTGCTGTTTCCACTCCATAACCTTCGGACATACTTCCCTTTTCCGCTTTCTATCTACCTGGCGCTTACCTCTCGGCAGTCCGAAAATTAGTGCAGCGTCATCGAATTCCACATGAATTGACCGACCATTATCCATCTTCACTTCGCAGCTCCTTGGATCAAAGTGATCAAGGACCCAATACGCCAAAGAAGCCGGCACCCTCGTCGTTTTCAAATGGAGGATGTTACCAAATCCCATCTCAATTACAGCACGTCGCTGTGCATCCTTCAAATCTGTCATAGCATTCACCAGAATACGGGAGCATGTCCTACTAAGTACAATTGGGTCATCGGCCACATTCTCAGCCCGCTTCCCATTACCCCCTTTATTTCTAGCGGCTACTTCGACAAAGTCCTCTTCTACATTCTTCTGACAACTTTCAACAGTTGCTTTCCTCCTAACACCACGTGCGCAACTTGAACTTGTTTTCGAAACACTTTCACCTTCGAAAGAAATAACACAAATACAGCAATTACAACAAGTTATAACATATAGATAGCAACTTCTTAATTTAAAACAGCAACAACAGTACCATTCATTAGCAACTATTTATTGAAACAACCATCAACACAATAAAACATAATTAGCAACTACCCATTATATACACAGCAACTACAATCTAATAAATATAAACAAGTTTACAATTCAATAGCAACTGTTTAATGCAAAAACAGCAACTAATTAAACTAAAACAGCAACAAGTTTACAATTCAATAGCAACTGTTTAATGCAAAAACCATCAATAACACAATACATAAACAGCAACTACATATTATATAAACAACAACTACAGTATACTAAATAGCAACTCTTTTTAGCAATCAAAAAAATATTGAAATTGAAAATATCAAATACTAAATAGCAAGATCCAGAGATATAAATAGCAACAAGAGTACAATTAAATAGCAACTTTTTTTTAGCAAACAAAAAATTTACTGGAATGAAAATTCTCAAATACTGAATACCAAGATCAATACACATAAACAGTAACAACAGTTTAATTAAATAGCAATTCACTCAAAAAATTAACATTATTTTCTAGGCCCCATATAACCCTCTAATTCGCCAGCCATAAAGCCAAACTTTTAAAGCATTTCAAAAATCATTTGACAGGAAAAATTATCACGAATACCATTCAGAAATTTCTAAATAAAACAAAAAATTGTTCGGGACTTCAATTAAGTAGAACGAATTGCAAGAAGAAAAAAAATAAAAGGCAGCCGCCGAACAATTTTTAAAAAAAAAGTAAAACTCACCGGCGCCGGCGCCGTCGCAAATGAGGATCTTCTTATTCTTTTTCGGTGGCATCTCTATCAAAAATGAAATCGCCTAAACTAGAATCTTCAAGTTCTAGTCGCGAGGGTTTAGTAATTTTCTGTGATGAAGGAACGAATTCGTGAGAAAAAAACCCTAGACTCTTTTTGTTGTGTAATTATTGGGGTGAAGGAAAAAAAATGGTGAATGATTCTGCATTTGCTATTAATATGGGATACAAATCTTCCCCCATATTTTTCGGGAACAAAATATTTCTCTCTCCAATTTGAAAATTTTACCTTAACCGTCACACACAAAAAAAAATCTATACAGTATGATCTATTACCATTTTTTGTAGTTGCATAATCTCAGCCATACAAAATGATTTGATGAGTGGTTGGGAGAGGCCCTTAGGTTCTCACCCCAGGGTTGGTTCTCACCGAACCGACCCCTATATATATATATATATATATATATATATATATATATATATATATATATATATATAAGGAGAGAGAGAGAGAAAGAGAGAGAGAGAGAGGGAGGGAGGGAGCAGGGTCGGTCCTGAGTTTACGAGGCCCGAGGCAAACTCCCGAAATATGGCCTCCATGCAAAATAAAAATTTAAAAGAAAAAAAATTTGCTACAATTCTAAAAAACAGATATATATACGAAGAAATAGACGGAGATTTAGGGATTTGAAAAAAAAAAGAATTTTTTTCCCGTATTAACCCACTTTTTGAAAATATTGATCAAACTCACCCACTTTCGAAATATATACCCAACCGACCCGGTTTTGTACATGTCAGCATAAAACTCTATTGACAATAACAACATCTGTTATTTTGATGTCGTTGTTGCCAATAGTGGCACCTGTAATAAAAAAATTATGTTGCCGCTATTGGAAGTAACGACATCAATACATATTGCATTCACTTAGTAGTTCTCTGATTTAAAAAAAAAATTGTAAGTGAAAATCGCTTATAACTGATGCCGCTATTCCCAATAACGACATAATTATTCTGATACTGCTATTGGCAATAACGACATAGTATAATCCACAATGTACTACAAAATTTGTGCAGGTGTATTAACTTCAAACCCGATTTTGACCTTGATACAACTAGCATCTCTTGAAACTCAAAACATGAAAGTTGTAGATCTTTATATTTTTGTTCCATAGAATTGAATCATCTCAATCGGAGTTAGGATGATAAAGTTATGTCCACATTACGTAGGGATGTCGAAACTGTCCAAAAAATTGGAGTACACCGTTGTCACGCACCGCTTCCCAAAAATATGGAATACGAGCGCGTGACGAAGCCCAATGAATGATTTTTACATCATCCATAAGCTGTAGGATCGACTCAGCATCATAACAAGAATATAACGAGATTTATAAATATCCAAGCATGCATGAATAATTTATTAAGCAACAGAAAACAATTTAAACAAATAATAATATTCAAATAGTTCTCATGTCTGGATCAAGTGTAAACTCGGAAACAAGTCTTATACAGCTGAATAAATAAATACCTTAAGGAAAGCAATTATTTAAACAAGTTCTTGCTCCAAGCGAAGCCTGAAATGTCTGCTCGCTAATTTCAGCAGGCAACTCGTCTCCAAGGTCTGCTTAATAAATATAAAAAGGAAAAACAGGGAAAAACAAGAGAAGATGCCCTTAGTGCAAGCTAGGATCACAAATAATGAAAACAAGTACAAGTATGGGGAACAGGAATTGAAATCAAGAATGTAACATGGATACAACAAGTAGTGAGAATCTAAGAACTAGCTAGCAAGAGGGACATCCTAGTAACAGGCTAGTTAACAACTGCTAATGGTAAAACATATGACAGGTGAACCTGTAGGGGTAACTAACATCAAGTATCATGTTTCATGTGTCAGGTTTCACGTATCAAGTTTCATGTATCGTATCATCAAGTATCAAATAACAGGTGTCATGTTCAAGTTTCATGTTCAAGTCTTGTAGTTATTACTATCTAGGTAGCACTTCATGCATCCATATTTTTACTACATGGTTGCTACAGTCAAATCAGTTACGTTTAGACCTAGTAGTGGATTTTATAGGGCGGCGTACTCAGGTTTCAAGTATCAGGTATCAAGCGAACACGGTTCATGAATACGAAATTTAAATAACAGGTTCACGAAACGAGTTCGTGAATACTAACAGGTTCAAGGACCACACAGTGGTTCCATGAATACAACAGGTTCATGAGCCAAGTAACTGACTCTATGAATACATCACGTGCAACAGGTTCATGAGCCAAGTAACTGACTCCATGAATACATCACGTGCAACAGGTTCATGAACCGAGTACTGGGAAACACGGGCCCCCTTCCGAGTACACTTACCTATATTGTCCACTCTATAGTCTTTCCCTTAACCCCGGCTTATTACATTTGTTCAGGCAGAATTTGTGTATTTGTATTCATACATATGAAATAGTGTTAAAATAATGTTAATTAACTCTAAGAAAAATTTGGGGATGTTCTATAGGGTGTCCAGCAACTACATATAAAATTTCATGTCCAACGCTTGCTGTTTACACAGCTAAATTAATTCGCAAAGTAAAGGTGTGCAGCAGTTTTTGCGAATCTGCGTCTACCGACACAGCTGCAGAAAAACAGCAATAGCTCCTAGAACGTAACTCCGAATTCGAAAATTCCGGAGGCTATCGACATCTAGACATCTAGGGCTACATTTTCTATTCAGGGCTCGGGTTCAGATTCTAATGTTAAATGGGTCGAAATAGTAAAAGAAGATTCAGGACAGCAACATGTGGGAATCACTTACTAGTATAGATTACATGGAAATTTGTCATTAGGCGTCTAAGTTATTGTGTGATATAAATACAGGATAGTGGTGGTCAAAACAGTGAGTAATAATTGTTTTTCAAGTCAAATGGTTGCAAGTTCATCAAATACAAGATATAACATGTGTCTACAAATTTAGGGCTCCTTAATTCATATGTTTATGTGTTCAGGGAATAAACTGAGTCCAAGTAGTTATAATTTAACACAATGAAATTTTGTGACTCCTAGAATTATAAATTTTGGAGGTTTAATATTGATCAACCACGATAGTCAATGAGGAGTCGCAATTCTAACTATTTGTAGTATTTTTCAAGGGGTGCTTGTACTAGAACAAATAAAATGTACAAGTAGAATACTTGCCTTAATTTGACGACGATTAAATCCACTTGTTGTAGAAAATTGGGTTGAAAAATCCCGGAAGAAGTCTCCCAAAAGCACGTGCGAAGATCCAATAGAAGAGCCAAAATTTCCCACACCAGATCGCCAAAACAGCGAACAGCAACCTGGGATTCGCAGCGCCAAAACACGGGACAGCGAGCGCAGCCAATGGGATCGCTCCTACGCAGCGGATCCCTCCCGAACAGCGAACATCGGATCTGGGATTCGCTGTGGGCGAGCACGGGACAGCGATCACGGGGGCAATTCTCGGCGCGATCCTACGGTCGAGATTTGATCCCGCCTTTTCCTTCTTTCTTCTTCTTCTTCGTTCACTTCTTCGACGAACAGCGAGCGCGAGAGAGGGAATGTGCGGTGGCGACCGGCGATGGCTTCGACGGTGACGACGCGATGGCTTGACTATGGTGTGACGAGCGGCGCGCGACGGCAATGAGGACGACGGTGCGCGGCGACTCTGCTGTGGTTTCGAAATAGAGGAGCGAGCGGAGGAATGGGTTTTGGGGTGTTGGCGACGACGGTGTGCGGTGAGGTATTGGGTGTGGGGTTGAGGAGTTGACGAGGCGACGGGGGTGGTGAAAGACGGTGGGTAACGGCGGAGGTGGGTTTGGTCGAGGATGGGTTCGATGGATGGAGGCTCAGGGAAAGACGCAGGCGATGGTGGTTGTGAGATGGCGGTGGGGTTGACGAGGAGCGGGGTCGTGGTGATGAGCGGACGAACGGAGAGGCGATCCGAAGTGGGGGAATTGGGTTCGAGATGAAGGAGATGGAGACGAAGGCGAGATGGAGAAGGAGAAGAGTAGCGGCGGGTTAGTTAGGTTTTAACGGTGATTAGGGTTGGGATTAGGGTAAGGGTAGGGTTATATAGTAGGGTTTCGGGTTTGTGGGTTTTGGGTATCCGTTTCAAATAGAATCCAACAGGAGAAATGGTCAAAATGCAATAAAATGGGGATTAAAGAGATAAATGAGAAGAATTGGTCAATTCTTCATGAAGAACGACACAAATAGCACACAAATGAATTCGATAACAAGACCCAAAAATTTGAGTCGAGACAAAAATAATGATTTTAATTAATCTGAACAAATTACAGGATCTCAAATAGACGAGAGAGTACAATGAGGCACAATACAGTATAAAATATAAATACAGGGAAATAGGAGTTACAACCGTGGATTATACTGATGTCGTTATTGCCAATAGCGGTATCAGGCTAAGTATGCCGTTATTGGGAATAACGGCATCAGTTATAAGCGATTTTTACTTACATTTTTTCTGGACAGTTTGGGGTCCATAAAAAAATATTACGCGCAGAATACAATATACAGATATAAGAAAAAAATTGGGGTTCCCTAAAATTGTGAAAAAATCAGGAGCCTGAGGAGGCCGCCTCCTCGGCCTCCATTGGGGGGCCGACCCTGATAGAGAGTCTTCCACTGCAAACGTAATGGAAATGCAAATGGTGCGTCTATCTATCTTATGGATGATCTGAACCGTTCACATTGTTTAACATGGCCAAATTAGTCTATGGATAAGAAATCAAATCGTTTGAGATTTGTTTGCCCATGCATCATATTATTATAAAAAATAACGATATATTTATTTGTCATACATACAATTTGTAACACTTTAATGCATGGGCAAACGAATCTCAAACGTTTTAATTTCTCATCCACAGACTAATTTGGCAATGTTTAACAATGTAAACTGTTCGGATCATTCATAGAATAAATAGACACACCGTTTATACACCATTTGTACTTTCATTGCATTTGCATTGGAAGACTCGTGTGTGTGTGTGTGTGTAGGAAAATGATCATGTGAGAACTCCTTTGGTGAGAACCAAGTGTGAACTTTTTTTTTGAGATTAAATTGAAAAATCCGAACCGTTCATTTTGATCTACACATCTAAATTAGTCTACGGATGAGAAATCAAGTAATTTGAGATTTGTTTTTTTATACATTTAAGTGTTACAAATTGTATGGCTGAATATCGTTATTTTTTATAATGACGTGATGGATGGACAAATGACTAATTTTGTCATTCTAAACAATGTGAACGGTTCAGATCATCCATGTGATGGCTATATAAAAAGTTCACACGAAGCTTATCGTGAGAACTAGTTCTCACATTATCGCTCTTCTATATATATATATATATATATATATATAAAACTGTGGGCCATCCTCTTTCCACCAGCCAACCAGCAAAATCCAATGGATTGAAATTGAACACGTTTTATGAAGAAATTGAAATAAAGAAGAAGCAAAATGTTGAATGGCATGGAAAACAAGTGGGAGGTGGTGCACTTGCACTTTGGCTTGTACGATGTGGACATAGAGAGGGCTTCTTGCCTTCTTCCTATTCAAGGTTAGAAGAGAAGGGCCCCCAAAATGAAGCACTTTTCCAAGCCTTTTTGCCTCATAGGCCATACAAAAAAAAAACATTGGGGTTTCTTGCACATTGGTCCCTCACAAATATAGAATTTTTTAACCTAAAATTTTCAAAAATTAGTACTATGAGTATCATACTTGTTATTAAAAATTGTGGAAACCATTCTAAAGTCCCCCTCAGTTAACTCTTAACTATTAAGTATACAGGTAAAATAAGTTTTTTATTGTAAAAATAATAGAGACGATGTTGTAAAATATAAGAGACAATAGAATAGAGTATAATTTTTATTCCAATCATTTCTTCAAGTTTGTACAAGCCTATTTATAGGCTTACAAAAGAAGTTGAAAGGATAAATATGGAGTAAATGGTGAGTGGAGAACATGGAGATCAGAGCATCCACAGTCGTTTGCTATATTTCTCATTTTGCCATTTTTTTAGCAAACGAGCGCTGCACTCGTTTGCTATATTTCTCAAATTTGCCATTTTTTAGCAAACCGATCAAATCTGTTTCTCAAATATGAGAAACGATTTGAGAATTCTCAAATTATAAAGGACGGGGAATGATTCCCCGTCTCTTATATTTTAATATTTATTTTTACGCACAGAAGGGTTATCATATACCGTCTCACCCTTTTTTAAAAAATTTTTTTTTTTAAATAAAAACCTCCTCAAACGGGATATCATTCCCCGTTTGAGCCAAACGGGAGATGATGTCCCGTTTGGGAGGTTTTTATTTATTTATTTATTTTTTTTTAAATGGACCTCCTTAATCATTAATAAAGATAAGATAGCAAACCAATAACGAGATAAAGACAGAATATTAATACGTATAACCCAAATAAGAGATGCAATGCATATATACATTAGCTTCCACACCACGTAGAAGAGAACAAAATCTAGAAAAGAAAAAAAGAAAAAGGAAAACAAGAGAACAAAATGCTTAAACAAATATACCTATTGTTGAAACCTTAGGAATGTAGTGACAGGCTCCAATCATCATGAATAATATCAGCTAAGAACATGCTTCAGCTGTTTGCCCTCCCATAAAATCAATAAACCCAAATTGCTAAAATCTATTTCTTAAGACCATCTGTAGTCGTTTGTCAAATATCGATAAAATGGATATTTGGCTGAAAAACGTGCTGCACTCGTTTGCCAAATATCCATTTTATCGATAATTCGCTACAGTCGTTTTTATTTATTTATTTATTTTTTTTAAATGGACGTCCCTGATTGGCCGGAAAAAAAAATAAAAAAAAATTCAAATGGTCAGACGGGGAATGATTCCCCGTCCACCAAAAAAGTCAAAAAGTCAAAGGTTTAGTAGTTAATTAGGTGGGTTAGGTATAATAATTAGGTTTAGTTATTTGTTTAATTAGGATTAGTTATTATTATATTATTTAATTTAGTTAATTAATTAGGTTTAATAGTTAATAAGTAATTAACTTTTTTAAATTAATTTCTAAAAGTTGAGACGGTATATCATATACCGTCTCACTCAATTTTTGAAATTTTTGACAATTTTTTAGCAAACGACCACTGCAGCGTTTACTCCTATTTGCTATTACTGTTGCAGCCAATTTTTGGCAAATGAGAAACACCACTGTGGATGCTCTCATGGGGTTAGTGGAGAAAATGGGATAATGGAGAGACATTCACATTAATTGATTTTTAACACTCATCCTTGAATGTCTCGTAATTGTGGATAAGAATATGCCTAGATACTGCCTCATTAAAAACCTTACCAAGAAAACCCAATGGGACAAAACTTGGTGAAGGAAAAAAGAGTGCACTGCATATCTTTTCTATCCCTGAAAAGATCATCCTTTTAGATCTTTCAAACGACGTATCTCAATCATGTTTACCATCTTTTCAAATGTTGTCGTGGGTAGAGCCTTGGTGAACAAATCTGCTGGATTCTCACTTGACTTTATCTGCTGAACACTTATTTCAACATTTTGTTGAAGATCATGAGTGAAGAAGAACTTTGGTGAAATATGCTTCGTTTTATCACCTTTGATGTAGCCATCCTTTAGCTGAGCTATGCATGCCGTATTATCTTCAAATAAGGTTGTGGGGATATCTTTATCGACTGAAAGGCCACACGTTCCCCGGATATATTAAGATATCGACATCAACCAAACACATTCACGACTTGCCTCATGGATTGCCAATATTTCTGCATGATTAGTTGAAGTTGCTACTAGTGTTTGCTTTGTAGAACGCCATGAAATTGTTGTTCCTCCGCAGGTGAACACATATCCTGATTGAGATCGGGCTTTATGTGGATCAGATAAATATCATGCATCTGCATACCCAATTAAATCTGATTTGGACAGGTTAGAATAATACAAGCCCATATCCATGGCCCCTCGAAGATATCTAAATATATGTTTCACACCATTCCAATGTCTTCGAGTTGATGAGGAACTATATCTTGCCAATAAATTTACCGCAAAAGATATATCAGGACATGTATTGTTAGCAAGATACATCAATGCTCCAATGGCACTAAGATATGGTACTTCAGGACCAAGTAGTTCTTCATGTTCCCCACGAGGTCTAAATACATCTTTATTAACATCTAATGACCTCACTACCATGGGAGTACTTAAGGGATGAGCTTTATCCATGTAAAACCTTTTAAGTACTTTTTACAGATAAGTGGATTGATGCAAGAAAATCTCATCTTTCAAATGTTCAATTTGAATACCTAAACAATATCTTGTTTTTCCAAGGTCTTTCATTTTAAATTCTCTCTTTAAACATTGCACGGCTTGTAATAACTCTTCAGGAGTTCCAATGATATTTAAATCATCAACATAAACAGCAATTATAACAAATTTTGATCCTAAACCTTTTATAAACACACATGGGCATATAGGATCATTGTTATAACCCTCTTTTATTAAAAATTCACTCAGACGGTTATACCACATCCATCATGATTGTTTCAATCCATATAACACTTTGTTTAACTTAACTGCGTAAATTTCCCGGGAATTATCATTATGTGCTTCTGGCACTTTAAATCCTTCAGGGATTTTCATATATATATATATATCATGGTCAAACGAACCATACAAATAGGCCGTGACCACATCCATGAGGCGCATTTCAAGTCTTTCATGCACTGCCAGACATATCAAATATCGAAATGTTATTGCATCCACCACAGGAGAATATGTATCTTCATAATCAACACCAGACATCTGGGTAAAACCTTGTGTGATAAGCCGTGCTTTATATCTAGTAATCTCCTTTCGTTCATTTCTCTTTCTTACAAATACTCATTTATAACCTACTGGTTTGATCTCTTTTGGTGTTCGGACTACAGGTCCAAAAACTCATCGTTTTTCAAACGAGTCTAATTCAGACTTAATTGCCTCTTTCCATTTTGGCCAATTATTTCTATTTCTTCACTCTTCCACAGAGGTAGGTTCATGATCCTCGTTTTCATTTATGATATCGTGTGCTATATTATATATAAAAATATTGTCGACAATTATATTATTCCGGTCCCATCTTCTTCCCGTAATGACATAGTTAATCGAGATCTCTTCATTTTCATTAATTTCAGGTACCTGATTCTCTTCATTATTAACTATGTCAATGGTCTCTTCTGGAGAGACATCCTCGATTTGACAATCATGGTTATTTGCTTCTTTTCTTTTTCGAGGATGTTTATCTTTGGAACTAAATGGTCTACCACGCTTCAAGCGTGCCTTAGACTCACTAGCAATTATAGGTTGTCCTTTAGGGACATCAATTTTGACATGAGCATTTACAGCTGGAATATGAGATTTTGTTACTCTTTTGTGGTCAGTAAATGCGTCTGGCAGTTGATTTGCAATACCTTGCAAATGAATTATCCTTTGAACTTCTAATTCACTTTCTTTTGTTAGAGGATCCAAACTTTTCAATGATAATTCATTTCATGAAATCTCTTTTTCCAACTGTTTATTATCTCCCCCTAATGTTGGGAATAGTGATTCATCAAAGTGATAATCTGCAAACCTTGCAGTAAACAAATCTCCAGTCGGTTCAATATACTTGATTATAGATGGAGATTCATACCCAACATATATTCCCGTCCTCCTTTGACGTCCCATTTTTGTGCGTTGTGGTAGATTAATTGGGACATATACCGCACATCCGAAAATTCGTAAATGGGAAATATTTGGTTCCTAACCATGAACCAATTGTAAGGGAGAATTATCATTATAACTGGTTGCCCGGATGCGTATAAGTTGTGTTGCATGTAAAACAGCATGTCCCCAGGCCCAAACGGGGAGATTTGATTTCATAAGCATTGGTCTAGCAATCCATTGGATCCGTTTTATAAATGATTCTGCCAAATCATTTTGAGTGTGAACATAGGCTACTGGATGTTTTACTTTTATCCCAATTGACATACAATAATTCATAAAAGATTGGGATGTAAATTCACCAGCATTATCAAAACGAATTGTCTTTATCGGATAATCAGGAAAATGTGCCCGCAATCGAATTATTTGTGCAAGTAATCTTGCAAAAGCCAAATTACGAGATGATAATAAACACACATGTGACCATCGAGTTGATGCGTCAATTAGAACCATAAAATACTGAAACAGTCCACACGGGGGATGAATCGGACCACATATATTACCATGAGTTCGTTCTAAAATGATAGTGATTCGTTCTTTATTTTGGCTGGTGAGGGCCTTGTAATTAACTTTCCTTTGGAACTAGCAACACAAGAAAATTGATGGGATTGAAAAATCTTCTGGTTTTTCAATGAATGGCCACATGATTTCTCGATAATTTTCCGCATCATCGTTGAACCGGGATGACCTAACCGATCATGCCAAACCTTAAATATATCTGTAAACTTCTGGTTTACAGTATTAGTAAACTTCATATTTACTGTATTATATGATTCAACCATTCTTATAGTTGTATAATACAATCCAGATGAGAAAGCTGGTAATTTTTTTAACACACACTTTTTGCCCATCATAGTTGAGGTAATACAAAGATATTCAATACCTCTTTCATTCATAGTCTCAATATAATATCCATTTAGACGAATATCTTTAAAACTTAATAAGTTTCTTTGAGACTTAGGCGAAAATAATGCATTTTCAATTATAAATTTTGTGCCTTCTGGCATTATAAAATTTGCTCTTCCGGAGCCTTCAATTATCTTTGCATAGCCTGATATGGTATTAACATGTGCTTGATCATTTCTCATATTAGAAAAATATTTTTTATCTTTAAGAATGGTGTGTGTAGTAGCACTGTCTGCAAGACATATATCTCCAACTTGGATCTTGGATTGATACATATTCATAATCTTGGATCATAATCAATTAATGAGAGGTCCATTTTTTTTTTAAAAGCCCATGGATTTTACCTAGTGATTAAATGTTGACACAGATAAGATATACTTTCCATGGTAGCCTTATTCCTACTAGGCCATGGGATTTATGATAGCCTTGTTCTCCTTGGATCAAATGCCCTTCGATCCAAGTAAACTTTGGACCATAAACAACAAAATGCCTATATTAGAAATATTAATTACTAATTGTTTCACTTTCAGATATGGATTGATTAAAGGAGCATTCAAACTATTCATTTTTTTTTCAAAATCTTCAGGACATGATAACAACCATCAATATAATTTTCCTTCTCCAACTCCTAATACTATTTGACAAAATAGCCCACTCCATTGCTCCTTGGGTTAATGAGCTTTACTACATGATCAATTAGGAAGAACTTTCTGTTATGCATCATTCCAGATATTACAGCAAACCCCTCATTCATAATTTTTCTTCTGGGAAAAATGCAACAAATTACATATTTTAACCAGGTTGAATTCTGCTCGTAAAATCAGATAAATCTTTCATGTAACCTTCACAACATTATATTAGAAGATGGATGGCTTGGGAAAGGTGGTTACTACTGTTACTTTTTCATTGATTGCCGTATTGAGTCAATCAGTAGTGTGATAGTAGATTTAGATATATGATATTAGATTTGAGTCAAGTTTATAGCTTACACCCTGAGTCCCTGACACAACTAGTGTGCATCTATAACAGGGGATGAGGACGGTGAAAAAAAACATGCTGACAGCTGGACAAAATTGAAAGTGCTCCCACAACATGAGGGAACAAGAATATATACCAAAGCTCTTTACAATGCAGTATAAGCATCTAGAAGGTTATGCAAATTGGGAAAACAACCACAAATAAATAAAATTTTCATATACAGGAGGCACTTAGTTAAAGTTTAAACTCCTACCTAACAAGAATATACTTGAGATATGATGAAGCAATGGTGAGATATAATCATTTAATTTCATTAAGGCTATAGACTAGGTAGACCAAGAAGGTATTATCTTCAGTGTTCTTAACTGCGTTTCTGAATATTTGACATTTTGAAAACATATTGTCTAATGTTTTGCAATTTCATTAATCTAACATAATCCATGTTTTGTTCATTTTGCAGGATGAAACTAGGACTTGTGAGAATCAGATGGAAAAATTTTAGAACATAACATCCAATTTTATCAAGTACTAGTATACATGATAAGGATGAGAAAAAATGACTAGCAGGTGATACATATAAATTACAATTTGAAACGTGATTAGGGCACTAACCCAAGCAACGAGTAGACAAAATGCGACTGATGCCAATTGGTATAGTTCATTGGTATGAGATGAGAGGCTTATCATCAACCTCAGAAACCAAGGAACACAAGTTCGGCACAATATCGACAGGATAGCCAAGAAAGTACACAGCAAAACCAAACTCGAATAGTTGAAGTAGAGCCTCGTGCTGATAATGTATTGTAAAAATAATAGAGACGATGCTGTAAAATATAAGAGACAATAGAATAGAGTATAATTTTTATTCAAATCATTTCTTCAAGTTTGTACAAGCCTATTTATAGGCTTACAAAAGAAGTTGAAAGGACAAACATGGAGTAAATGGTGAGTGGAGAACATGGAGATCATGGGGTTAGTAGAGAAAATGGGATAATGGAGAGACGTTCACATTAATTGATTTTTAACATTTTCCCCCTAATCCTAACCTTAGTTGTTAAATAAATTCACTTAGAAAGCAGAGTGTTTGAAGGGATTTTAGGAAGAGTTGAAGAGATTGGAGTTTGAAGATGAGGGATGAAGGAAATTTAATGGATTAGCATGTGCCCTTTCTTTCTCTATTTGATCCGTTAGGGTCATCAAATAGATGAGAGTGCATAACGGTTGGGTGCAATTTTGTTACAGTTTACTTATTTCATTAATTTAATCGAACTATTTCTATATTTTAGTAAATGACATGAAAATCACAAAGGCTAAATAAGCGTGGATCTTACTTACATTATAAACGTATATAGAAGTTGCAAAAGAGCCATATTGCTTATGTTAATTACTACTGAGCATATTTATGAGTAGCAACAATTTTGTCCTACTCTACAATATTAGAAACTAGAACCGTGCAATCATTCTAATTATGATATTTGGAATATTTACAATGTGCAACTTCAAATTTTTGTTACCAATTTATTCATTAAAAATGGGTGCGACCATTCGGTTGCAATATCAATATTTTCTGTAGTAGTTGTATGCAACTAATTTCAATCGCATTTAAATTCTTAGCATATGTCAATACCTTTCTATGAATGATAAGGGCAAAATCTCGTTAGCGATAACAAAAATTATGTTGTGCAATCATATACTATGATTTATATGACAAAGTGGTAGCCTAGTGGAAACTGTGATTGGATATTCTCTAATATCTAATATTATAATAAGAGAAGGCCTTAGGTCATTTGTCAATCTACCAACACGTGCATCGCACGCGCATAACTAGTATAAAGAAGATCTCAAGTTCGAATTCTCACTATGTCATATTTTTACTTTAATTTTTTTATATATTAAACATGCTTTCGGATCGGATACGGATCAGATACGGATCGGATACGGATCGGATATTGACTATACCAACATCCGTATCCGCAATCCAAAGACGGATTCGGATACGGATACGGATATGATTCGGAAAATAAAAATCATATCCGTATTCGCAATTTTCGGATATGGATGCGAATCGGATACGGTCTACCGGATAACGGATACGAATTCGGATAACAAATATAAAGTTTTTGCTATTTATTTTTCTTAACTAGTACTTATACATGTATATCACTGAATTGTGAATATCGATTTTCATATCTAATAACAAAATAGAAATCAACAGAACAAAAAGGAGAATGAAAATTTATTTCAAATATATACAATTCTTATAAAAAAATGAATATAATACGCACTTACTTGTCTGTGTTGCATTGGTTTGAAACTCACTCTTTAACTTCTTTTACCAGGATTGATTTTATATTGAAATGAAAACAGGGCAGCATTGATTTTATAAGAAGTGAAACTATTGAATCAATCGTTTTAAGATCAGAAATGGTGTTTAATGACATACGGTTGTTGCTCAATTGTCATTGACTATTCAAGTATTTGATTGAGCACAACAGATGGTGTAGGTAAATATGGAAAAATGATCAATAAAACAGCTGTGCAAGTAGTTTTTGGAGATTCATGTAAAGGAAGTATTTATATAAGAGGAGGCCATTTTAATGTGTCTAAAAAGTCATTTGAACTAAGCTAAGTAAGAAACTTCAAATAAAAGCAATGAAGGTTGCCAATAATAACATCGCCATACAGATATTAATGACACAACTACCATCCATAACATTTTATAAGTTATGAAGGTTGCTTGCTCGTAACGTAGCTATGAACAAGCAACAAAGAATATAGATTGTACCTAATTATTTCTCGTCCTTATTATATGTGCTCATGAAAACATTACAATTCATCCTTGACAGTGGTTCTTAAGATCTCCACATAGTAAGTTGCGCAAAAATCTAATTCCAAGTAGCCACTTCAGCTAAGGTTCCAAATTTCCAATCCAATAACTGGCCCATCAGAGTTCATTTAATTTAGGTCGCAAGCAGAATCCAAGCATAAAAGATAATTGAACCACCGAGCCATCAGGTTAGGTCATAATTACAGGGATTGAACCTTGAATTATTCATGAAAGATGGCAAAAGTGTAGTTCACTCACCGGTTAGCCTACACCCAGCTTTATCTGTCTTTAAGGCGTGAATCAAAACGACCAATAAAGAAAAAAATGCATTTGACATTGAAACCAATATTGTTCCAGACTATTATCCTCACTCTAAAGATTACCCAGTGCAGTGGTCAACTATAACTGCATATGTGCCTTATGTTAGTTGATCAACTCTAAAGATTACCCGGTTGGCCTCACTGAAACTTGTTTCACATAATTTTGATAAAGTTATGCGCTTCCTTCCTTATTGAACTTTTTTTTATTTTTTTATTTTAAAGTTATTGGTTTGCCCGTAAAGGCAAGGCCCTAAACCTAGGGTGACCTCATCATTTTGAGACATTGATACGGAAAAATCCAAACCATGAACAAATTATAAATTTCTTCTTTAAAACAGTAAGCTGAACATGAATAAGAGAAACAGGAACAAAAAGATTAAAATGAGTTCAGATCAAACCCACCTATTGAAGAAGTCCACAATTCCGCCCTAACTTGATTCGGTTCCTCCAAATGAAGATTTGGATAGTGCCCAGTTGCCTCCACAACTTTGTATATCCTATTGATAAGCTCCATTCCACATCCATAATCCCTCACCTTCCACAAGCATTGCAGCTTAATCCCTCCATCACCTTCAGCAAGCCTCCAACCTAAGAGACGGGGGCGTGGCTGGCGACGGGGCTCGCGATGGGGAGCTGGCGACTGGCGTGGCTGGCGACGGGGGAGAAGAGGAAGGGACGAAGTCACGAAGGTCGATCTGTCGATTTGAGATTTGGGATCTGGACTCTGGAGTGGTGAATAGTGAATACTGGATTTAGCCGATTAAGTTTAAGTTGTTTAACTTAAACACTTATTCGTACTTATTCGTACATGCCTGTCTCACTTTACATTTGTACTTTCCTCCCTTCATTCTAACTTCAACACTTATTCGTCATCGATGGGTTCTAGTGTTCACAATTCCCCTCCCTGCCCTAATTTAGACGAGGTTTTTTTGGGTGCCCCAGCTTCGTGTTCATCCCCTTTAGTTGAGTCAGATCCTCCTCCCGTTAAGCAACATCGCAAGAAGCTGGTCGGTAATCTTAGGCCTAATCGAGTGAGCGCGCGCATCCTCGCCAGGCAAGCTCATTTTTTGTCAGCCCGTCCGTTGGTGCTCTGTTGAGTTCGCGCGTTGTCAGCTAGGTGGTTTCCCTTTGTGCCGCTTGTGCTTCTCCTCGGTGGCTGCCGCTGGAGTTTCTCAGCTGCTTGGTAGTTTGTCTTTTTGGCCTGCGTTTGGCTCGCCGCTCCTCTTGTTTCTTCTCTTCTGGTGGGTGAGACAGGGCGGTCTTTTCTCGTTTCGCGAGTTGCTTTCCGGGCTGACGGTTTTGTATCCCTGTTCAGAGGGTGCTTCGTCGGTTGTATTTTAGCTCCCTTTTTGGCGTTTCTCGCCTCCTAGTTAGGATCTTTTTATTGTTTAGTTCGCTCTTTTCCGTTTTACATCTTGTAAAGCCATTGATTATTTATTTGTATCTGTACTGTTTAATTGATTAATATATTTTTGATGGCTGGAGCCTTTTGGCTCTATCCGATATATCAAAAAGTTTAAGTTGTTTAAGTTTAAGTGTTTAACTCCTATAATATAACTATTAAATATATTTATTAAATAAATAAATATTAAATTAAGCGGATATCCGTATCCGAATCTGCTTTTTTATGAATATCCGTATCCGTATTCGAATCCGATTTTTTTGAATTTGGATATCCGAATCTGTATCCGTATCCGCTCGGATACGGATTTTTCATATCCGTATCCGCCAAAAAATCGGATTCGGATGCGGATCGAATCGGATATATCCTCATCGGAAAGCATCCCTAATCACAAGTGTAAATTACTATTTAATGAAAGAGTTTGTCACAAATAAACAAATTTTAATATTTTTTTGTCACAAAAGAAACACAACTTTTGTCACCAAACAAACATGTGCATCGCACGTGCAACTCCAAATCTATTTTTCAATACGTGCATCACACGTACACATCAAAGTTTTTCCTTCTTAATTTTTTTAAAAAACGTGTATCGCCCGTTTAGCTCCATTTTTTTTTAATTAAGGCATTCATCGCATGTGCTAATTACTGTTGACTTACGTGTATCACACGTTTAACTCAAACTCTTTATCAAAACGTGCATCGCACGTGATAAATAGTAGTCTTTATCAAAACGTGTATCGCACGTGATAAATACTAGTCTTTATCAAAACGTGCATCGCACGTGATAAATACTAGTCTTCTTAATACTACTTGAGAAGAGGATTATTTATGGGACACCATCTCTACTACTATAATGGGAAAAGGCCTTTGTGTAATTTGTCCTTTTACCAACCCGTGCAACACACGTGCCTGAATTTTTACTTTAAAAAAATATATGTTTATTAAGCCGTGCATCGCATGTGTACACTATTAGTATAGCATAAATTAGAAAATGTTAACGGTTTATAAACAAATTAAACCCAAAATGCCCAGATCCATGATGGAACATTATAGCATACACTCACTCACGAGACACCACACCCCCTCTCAATTCGACAGAACCAAACGAACTCACCGCTGTGGTGGAACGAACCAGAAACACAAACACACAGATTTCGAATCTCCGACGAGAAAGGGCAAAAGATTCTCTAATTCATCGCTTATAATTGGGTTTCGTATCCCAAACCCGCTATCTCCTACCCGAATCCGGTTCGCCAAGGTGCTTCCCATCTCTTCCCAGATCTTTCAAGTTCATTCAGTTTTCCGTAGTTTTGGAAATTATCGAGGTTTTTTCTGCAAAAGATGCGATTTTTGTCAAATGCAGTTTAATTCCCTTTGCTAGCCTCAGATTTGTGAATATTTTCTGTAAAGAAATAATCTTTTTGAGTAAAGATTGGAGCTTTTTAGGGTTTGTAGTTAATGCTTAGATAAAGGTGGGTTTTTTAGAATTGTAGCTTTGGTGTTGATTTGATGTAAATTTCCAAAATTTTTGGTTTTTAAAATCAAATTTTATTAGACTATAGTGAAATGTGTAGAAGAAAGATGAAAATGGAGAATTTTGATTAAGTTCTAATAAGTTTTGTAAAATTTGGAATAGTGCAAGTATTAATTTTTAGAATTTGTCTATTTACCATCATGTGTAAAAAACAAATCTCTGAAGTGAATCTAAGTAGTATAATATAGTTGTATTAATCGGAATAACATCATAGTTTAATCTTAGTTTAATTTAACACATATAGTAGTTGACCTTGGCAAAGAGCATGATTTGTTTTCTATTTATGATCGATCAAGTTAGGTTGCTTTAGAAACTTACTTTTGCAATTTTAGTTAAACAAAACTTACTCTTGATAGGTGTTGTATATTGTGTGTTGTGGATAGGTGTTGTATATAATGTAAGGGGATGATGCCGACAATAGAAAGACATCATATATAAGGGGATAGCGGAGAGAACCGAGTTGAGAAGAATTAATCTTCCTCCTCGGGAAAGTAATTTGCCAGTCCAGACATTAAGCCTGGACTCGATTTTATCGATAAAGGGGAACCAGTCAGCTCTGTGGAGCTTACCCCATCTCAGGGGATCCCCAGGTAAGAGATGGGGAAGGAAGCGATACGGCAGTTAAAAAATTGAGAGATCTCAATATGGCGATGATCATTACCACCGAGCCAAAAAACCGAGGATTTGTTGAAGTTGATGGCCAGACCGGAAGCCTGTTCAAAGCAATAAAGCAAAAGTTTAAGATTGCGCAATGAAGCGCGCTCCGGTTTGGTGAAAATAATGGTATCATCTGCGTATTGCAGGTTGAGGATACCGTCGAAGTGACAGGATCGACCAATACCCTCAATGGCATGTACTTCGTGAGCGTTGCGAAGCAACCTGCTGAAAACGTCCGCTACCAGAGAGAAGAGAAGGGAAGAAAGTGGGTCTCCTTGTCGGAGACCTCGTTTGACTTTAAATTTGTGACCCTCAGACCCGTTGATAAGGATGGAAGAGGTACCAGCATTCAAGCTGGATTTAATCCATCCGATCCATTTCGGACCAAAGCCACGATGAGCCATGATATCTAAAAGAAAGTCCCAATTAACATTATCGTACGCTTTTTGAAAGTCAAGCTTAAGAAGGATACCCTCTAATTTGTGATGGTGGCTAAGAGAGATAATCTCTTGAGCGGCCGCAACGCTGTCAAGGATAAATCTCTCTTTGATAAAACCAGATTGGGCAGGATCAATCAAAGGCGGGATAATCGCACTGAGTCTGGCCGCAAGAACTTTCATGATAATTTTGAACGAAGTATTGATAAGGCTAATGGGTCTAAAATCTCCCACCGACTTGGCACCCGCCAGTTTAGGGATAAGAACTATATGTGCATAATTGATGCGATCGAAGGAAAAAGAGCCTCGGTGCAGATCTTGGAATAGGTCAAAAAGATCATCCTTGATCCAAGACCAGAATTTTTGGAAGAAGAAAGCCGGGAAACCGTCCGGACCAGGCGCATAATCACTTTTCAGAGCAAAGACAGCAGACTTAATCTCCTCCATCGAGAAAGGAGCCTCAAGAGAGGACAGATCTATGGAGGGAGGCCCATAGAGATGCTGCCAGTTTAGAGAGATCAAACGAGGTTTAGAGCAACCAATTAGGTTTTTGTAGAAAGATAGGAAAGCATGGTGAATATCAGGATCAGAGTGCAGATCCGCCCCCTGATCTTGAATCGCCGAAATATGGTTGCAGCGCCTGCGATGGGAGGCGTAACGATGAAAGAAAGCGGTGTTACCATCACCTTCTTTCAGCCACTGGACTCTGGCTCTTTGAGCCCATTTAGAGTGATCTTGAAGGAGAAAATCCGCGTAATCACGCTTGCAGGCTAGACGCTCTTGATGAGCGTGATGAGATAGGGGAGCTTGCTCCTCCATCAGATCAAAAGCCTGAATGGAACCCAGAAGAAATTCTTTGAGAAAATTGGTGTTGGATTGACGTTCGCGGCGCCAAATCTTACAGCCATATTTGATGGCATGAAGCTTCAGAAGCAAATTGTTAAGGCCACGAGAGCCAGAGATGGAAGAGAGGCATTCCTCACTCAGTTTAACAAATAGCTGATCTTGAAGCCAAAATTTTTCGAAACGGAATTGGTGGCGGTGGGGAAAGTGATAGTCTGAGAAAAGAGCGATGGGAACGTGATCAGAAGAAGGATTGGGGAGGGCTTTAGCGTAGGAGTTGTGAAATCTGGTGAACCAAGAGTGCGACACCAGAAACCTATCTAGCTTGGCGAAAGAAGGAATCAGGCGCTGGTTCGACCAAGTAAAAATCCTGCCGTTGATAGGGATTTCGGTTAATTGGAGGTTTCGATTGCAATCATTGAAGATGCACGATTGGGAATCCGAGGAGACTGAGTTCGACCTTTCCGAGGCGAAACGAGTAATGTTGAAATCTCCACAGAAAAAACCGAGGCCTTGAACGAATTGGGGAAGGGAATGGAATTCCTGCCAGAAGAGAGGGCGACGATTAGAAGTCGACGGGCCCTAGACAGAAATAACCGTTAAGACACAATCGAACAGCTGCCAGTGCAGTTGAACAATCAGAAAGAAATTAAGACGGTGGATCGAGATAATAGAGAAGACAAATTCCTTAAAACCAAAGAGAATCCCGCCTCTAGATCCTATAGCATCTAGAGAGATCCACTTGGTGATAGAAGAACCGCCTAATGAACGGAACAGGCGGGGAGAGGGGGATTCAATCTTAGACTCTTGAATAGAGATAATATCACAGTGAGAAGAGGCAATAAGGTCAAAAATGGCCCTTTTTTGGCGGGGCAGTTGAGTCCCCGGATGTTCAATGAGATACTAATCATGGAAACTAATGTGCTCCTGGACGCGGGAACGTTCTAGTTTTCTAATGCAGGAGATCGGAATAGAAGAATTGGAGGATAGGGAAAAGCCTAGGGTATGGGCGAGAGATAAGATCTCGGAGTCCGAAAGGTCATCAAATTGGTGATGATAAAGAGAGCCCAAGGGAGGGGGAGGAGAGTTGGGGTCGAAGGGGGAAGCGGAAAACGAGGTAGCCGATCGTTTTGCCTTAAGACGGGCGCTAGATCGAATTAAACGATAGGGGTTAGAAGACGACACGGGGGAGTGAAAATTGGTAGAAGACAAAGGCTCCGGGGTGGAGGAAGGCAGAGAGTCCAATCTCTCCAACACCGGGGGAGAGACGGGAACCTTAAGGGGAGAGAATCGCGACAAATAGAACGGTTTAAGGGCACTGCGATCCTTAGCAACCGTGAGCAACTCGGGAGACCGAGCTTTACGAGAAAAAACGCAGCTGGACAGAAAGTCCGAAGCAAGTTTAATGTGAGATGATGAAAGAGAAGCGGAAGAGAACAAGGTCTTAATAAGACCAAAAGAAACCATCTTAAAGGATGGAAATGCAATTTCTAGCATCAACATAGAACGACTAGCAACAATTGATAAACAATAGAAAAGATTGTAATCAAAAGAAGCTGAAAAGCCAAAGAGAACCTGTTTGGGCACTGGAGCGAGCACCAACTCAGCGACTTCCTCGCCAAGCAGGTCATCCTTAGCTGTCCAGGCCTGAGCCTTAGCCAGAGGGGATGCCTTACAAGGCGGAGAGGCATCGGAGGGACGGGAGGAGCTGGAAGTCGGGAAGTGAGCTGAACGTTGGAAGAGATTCCAGTCAGAAGCGAAGGAGGGGTTGACCTCCCAAGCTGGCCAGCTCTCAGACTTGGAAGGCGAAGGGGATGGAACAAAAGCAGTTGAAGAAGGCACAGGTGCTTGAACAATCGGGAGAGAAGAGGAGGGGGAAGTGGACTTCGAAGGATGGTGCGAGCACCGATCAGGATTGATCCAAACTAGATTGGGCGACTTAGCCGGAGAAATGTTAGGGGGAACAACAGCTCCAGGAGGCTTACGAGGGAGAGTAAGAGACCTCTTAGCAAGAGGAGGAGGGATCGACTTCCCAGAGGAGGGCAATGACTTGGGTCCAGACGAAGAACTACCCGGGTGAAGCTCAGGGGGGGGAATGAGGACGAAACTAGGCTTCGAGGAATCCTGCGAGGTGGAGGATTCATGATACTGAACAGAGACCGAGAAAGATGAAATACCATCGTTCAGGCAGTAAGCTACAATCCGCTCCTTCGGGGAAGGGCAGCGAAATAAAGCCTCAACTTGAATACTGCCCGAGGCTAAATGAGCGCATGACGCGATACTGATGATCTCTCCTATACATTTGGAGAAGGAGGCCACCAATCTCAGAGAATCACAGAATGGTGGGAGACCAACCAATGAAACATTGGTGGGGATGAGATCTAGCTCTTTAGAGGAGGAGGAAAAGGAAACCCATTTACGGATGGTCATAGAAATCGAACCAATAGATAGCAACTGGTTGGCGCAGAGTTCGACAAGAACCTTAGAAGAGGGGCATTGAATAATCGCATCTCCGTTAGTACAAGAGTAAAGAACCCACTCCCATTCTTTAAAATTGCAGAAATTGCAAAGAAAAGCATTGAGAGTATAGAAAGGGATGGAACCTCCGGAGAACGAAATCGCACCATAATTACGGTAAATCTTCAGACGATCAGACAGCTCTGAATAAGATAAAAACACTTGAGTTGCTAGGGGCTTAACTGGAGGGAGGGATGATGCCGACAACTGCAAGGGAGTCGGGGCAACAGGAGAAGAACGTTGGGGAACGGAAGCAGGTGTGGGAAGGAGAGGAGAACGAGAAGAGGCTTTTTGCTTCTTCACCTTAGATGAAGGCAGCTCAGCCAGATTCTTCTGTAAAGCCGGAAAATCAAGGGCCTTTAAAACCGAATCAGCGATCGGAACACCCACCGACATGCCTAAGAGTTTCTGAAGATAGAAACAACGGTGACGAGCATGGCCGTCTTTGAGACAGAATAAGCACTTCATTTTGTCTACACAGGAGATTTTCAGATGACCCGGCTTTAGACACCTGAAACAGTAGGAAGAGGAGCGGAGAGAGGGATTTCGAGAGGAAGAGAAAGACGAGGCAGTGGAACGACGAAGAGAGCGGGAGAAACTAGTGGAAGAAGGATCTGGAAGGGGAATACGATTCGAGTTCGTGGGCCTAAGGCCAACGACCCCAAATCCGGAAGCTATTTTAGAAGAAATACCATTTTTAAATCTATTTTTTTTAACAATCTCAACCCAAGAGTGCTCCATGGGCCAAACAAAAGCCCACAACAGAAAAATGCAACAATGGCGAACACTAAGCCCAAAGATCAGGCGTCCCTTGCTGAGAGCAAAGGGAAATGGAGGTAGAGGAGAAGGAGATCAGAGGAGATGGAAGAGAGAGGAAAAAGAGATATGGGGGCGAAGAGAGAAAGGGGAAAGGGTAAGGAGGAGAGAACGGTAGCCTACGGCCACAAGACTCTCAACCGCGAGAGCACCAACCCAAATTAAGGGAAACCAAACCCAATAACAAACCACAGAACTTGCATCTATAACACGCCTCAAACAAGACACCCGAATCAACGGAAAAAAATCCCAAAAAGCAATAATTAAAGTAGGGGGAAGGGAACTTACAGTGGTCGGTAGGGGATCAAGAAAGGAGGAACTTGGGGAAGAAAACACCTGAGGGGAAGCGCACACTGCTGAGGATCGGGACAGCCCACGAAACGAGAGCTGAGGGAACAGCAGACCAGGGACGGCAGACTATGAAAAAGGGGAGAGGACTCGGAGGGGGCCGCCACACGAGCGAGAGAAACGGCGAGATCTGATCGCGGGAGACGCTAAACACGCAGGATGAAGAGGATGAGCTAGAGGGGAGGGATGAGGGAAACGAGGGCCACCGACGAAAAAAGGAAAAGGGTTTGAAGAGAACACCGAGGACACCAACTTTAATGAAGGGGGGAGGGGTGAATACTCCGCTGAGCCGGCGGATCTGAGGGGAGGAACTGCTGAAGAGAGGAGAGAAAAAATCGCCAGAGAGAAAACAGAACTGATTGGCCAGTGTCCTATTTGCCTATCAACCCTCATTCTTATTAAACTAGTAATTTACACGTGCGTTGCACGGCTTAATAAACATATATTTTTTTAAAAGTAAAAATTCAGGCACGTGTGTTGCACGGGTTGGTAGAAGGACAAATTACACTAAGGCCTTTTCCCATTATAGTAGTAGAGAACTACTCAACTATAGCCTCCATCCATCCACGTCTCCAAGACTTACACCTAAGGAGGAGGGGGGTTTATATTCCTGAATCATCTCATGTCACTTTCTGAAATTTCAAAATTGAACCTATTAAATATCTTCAATAAATGATAGTCAATATTTTTTAGAAGAGATATTTAATTTTATTATTTTTATTGTCGCTTATTAATCCTTTGTTAGCTTTGTCCTTCCACTGTAATGCAGTAATATTTGAAATGACAACCTGTCTGTTAAATGGAAGCGCCAACTTACAGTGTGGAACTAATATATGCATTGGTAAAAGTCAGTGGCAATGTTCTCAGACATATGGCATAGCTTTCAAGACTTGTTTGCAAGCTGGTGTTTCACGGTATGTCTATGACTTGTTATTTAAAGTTGTAACTATCTAGCACTGTGATTTTTTTGTAAATCTGTATGGCTTGCTTATCATCAAGTATTGACGACCTAGTCATCATGGTAACTTGAAATGTTACACATAGGTTTAGTTAATTTTTTCAAAGACTGATGTTTATGCTAAGGGTTAAACACTTGGGAACTTAAGCTAAAGCCATATATTTATTTCTGTAAACTTTTTGACTTTTTGTCATCCCTGCAAGCCAATTGATGTTAGTAGTCAATATCATATACTTGCTTTCAATTGATTTTTACCATGTGCATGTCTTGGTTTCTTTTACAACCATGGTTTCAAAAAGCGTTCAGAGGGGAAAAACGGTCAGCCTCCAATTTTGCTAATGTGAGCTTAAGCGGAGATAATAAAAAAACGTTCTGCAATTTTTTAATTAAATATTTTTAAAAATAAATATTAGAAAAAGAGAACAAAAAAATACCCATCTGGGGGCTAGGGCATCTCAGGAGCAGGGGAAATAGAAATATTCAATATCATGTTTCATCGGGTTAGGTACAAAACAGGTTATATATATATATATATATATATATATATATATATATATATATATATATATATATATATATAATAATAATAATAATAATAATAATAATAATAATAATAATAATAAAATACAAAGAAAGCTATCAAGTGGCTCACCTTCAATCTTCTCAAAATCAAAGGCCCAGATCAAACCTCACAAAACATATTTTCCCCCCAAAATTTCAAACTCCAAAATCAAAAATTCCACCCCAAAACTAAAAAACTCATTACTTTATTATTATTTCTCTCTTCTCTCTTCACTTTTTCATATTTATCTCTTTCTCTCTTTCCCTATCTCTCTATCTCTTCTTCTTTCTTTATTTATTTAGAAATTTAGATTTTAAGATTTCAGATTTATAAATTTTCAGAATTTTTATGTTTTTTTACTGCACATGTTATATTGAAAATAGCAAATATCTCTTCAACAGTTAAATTTCATCATTTTTCACACTTTAAGTTCTAAAAAGCTAGATTTTACACCCTCATTTATAATTATTTTTCAACATATACTAATGGAAACATGGACTTTTATTTACAACTAATTATTGTCATACTATTCAAACTTGAGCTACATAATTGTTGTTTTACTGTTTACAGGGCTTCTCGTGTTTTGTATCGTTCTGAAGACGTGCCGTAGGCACGTGCCCACGGGCAAACTAGTATATATAATAAAACACAAAGAAAGCTATCAAGTGGCTCTCCTTCAACCCCCTCAAAATCAAAGGCCCAGATATAACATCACAAAACACATTTTCCCTCCCAAAATTTCAAACTCCAAAACTCAAATTCAAATTCCTCCCAAAAAAACAACTCATTTATTTATTTAATTAGTTTTCTTTCACTCTCTCTCTCTCGTTCTCTCTTTATTTACTCAGAAATTTAGATTCTCAGATTTCATGTTTGTAAATTTTCAGATTTTTTATGTTTTTTTTATTGCTCATGTTACATTGAAAATAGCAAATATCTCTTCATTAGTTAAATTTCATTATTTTCCACCCTCAAAGTTCTAACAAGTTGGATTTTATACCCTCATTTATAATTATTTTTCAACATATACTAATTAAAACATGGACTTTTATTTACAACTTGTTGGATCCTGTTGACAAGGCAAGAAACACTAGAGGGGGGGGGGGGTGAATAGTATTTTATAAAAAATAAATTGCGGAATTAAACTTTTTTTCTTATCAGTCGACTTGAAGAGATAAACCAGTCGACTGAAGCAACAGTTAAAAGTATTTTTAAAGCGAGTCTGATCAGTCGACTTATCACACAAGTTTTCAGAGAGAAAGTAGTACAAGTCTGACCAGTCGACTTACAAAAGTACACAGTCGACTGTCCAAACAAGTTTCACTGAAAACTATAAAGTAAGAAAATGAAATGCAAGTTCAAAGAGATACAACCACAGAGTACACACGATGTATCCTGGTTTAGTCCTCCTGACCTACATCCAGTCCCCAAGCAACCCACTTGAGATTTTCCACTATTCTTGAAATAATTACAAGAACACATTACGGCGTTGGACAACAATCTTGTCCAACCCGTAGTCCTTTCTCACAACTAGAGAAAGCAACCCACTCTTCCACCAAGAGTGACAAACCTGACTCTACACCCTAGAGTCCTACTCTCCAACCGAGAGGAAACCACTCTTACAACCCGAGAGTGAAGAACAATAACAAAAAGTTTACAATCAACCTCTAGCCTTGTTGTAGATGTGATTTTATACGTGGCTATTAGGTCAACTTCCAAAATCAGTCTCAAACGAAATCACTGTTATGCAAGACTGATTTCAGAGAACCAAGACTTAGAAAGAGAATGCTTTTGAATGCTTCTTCTTGTTTTAAAACCAAAAGCTTGAGAACTTTGAAAAAACAAAAAGCTTGGAAAGTTGTTAACCTTTTCACAGTGATTTCTATTCTCTATTTATAGAGTTAGAAACACTGGACGTTGGGAGGCAGTTGTACCAACTGTCAACCAACGGAAATAACCTTTTGAATTCGAAAAATCAAATTTTGAAATCAGCAAACTGTCGAAACGACTTGAACAGTCGACTGGGTTGCCGTTATGAGTCGACTGATCAGAGTTTGAATAAGTTCAGTCGGTTTCGTACTAAGACAGTCGACTGATGCCTTGTGGCAGTCGACTGGTACTTAACAGCTGAGCTTTTTCAATCTTTGTTTCGATCTTTTTAAATTTGAAGAACACTCAATTATTTTAAAGATAGTGTGTGAGTGTGTGTGACAAGGCTTTTACAGAGTTTCTAAGACTCAATGAGAACAAAAAAGATTACAATTGCTACAAGCTATGTAGCACGGACATGGGTACGGGATACGGGTTCGACACGACTCGGGTACGCGGATACGTGATTTCTCAAAAATATAGGATACGGGTACGTTAAGGGTACGTTGAATATAAAAATAATAAATTTATTATACATTATGTAAAAAAAATATAAAAATTTCAAAAAATTATAATAACTAGAAGAATGATTGTAAACTATAAATTGTAAATGTAACCATACCTCTAATTTGCACCTACGACATTTTTGCTTTTCATTAGTGGGAGCTTCAAAGATGTGAATCAAAAGTCCTAAAAACAAAAAATAGATTAGCAATTAAAGACATTGAAGAACATAATAATAAGTAGAAATTTAACTTATTAACATAATATGATAATAGTAAGCAACTTAATAGCGAATATTTCAATATCATTACCAAAATCAACACATTACAAAGTAGATTTGAGAATATTGCAACCAAATAAAACCTAACACAAACCAAATACTCCTAGCAGTAGTAGCTTCTTTTTTCTCTATTCAGAACAATAGCTTCTTTTTTCTGTTTTCAATCAAATTTAATTTAAACTTATCTGGATTTTTATTTTGTATAACCCACATTTTTCTTGTTGGTAGGTGTGGTTGGCAGGTGTGGTTTACAGGTAAATATTACAAATGTATAAGTTAAGTAAGCACTATTAGCATTAAGAATGTGGCCTCAAGCCAGACAGACTCCACAAACCAACTTCATTACCAACAGAATATGCAAAGGGAGACCTCTAATGACAAACTATTCAATTTGAGAAGTCATGACATCACTGATTCACCATGCTATCAACATATTTGGTATGGGGAAGCAACTAGTATATGCAAAACCACTACGAACATGATGAGAAAGAGACATGATCTTATGCTTGACTCATAGACGTCAATGTAAACCAGTGAAATATCAACAAGAAAAATGTGGGTTCTACAGAAGTAAAGCTAAAGTTTAAATTTAATTTAATTTAAACTTATCTGGATTTTTATTTTGTAGAGAGGAGAAAAAGTGAAGAAGTGAAGAAGTGAAGTGAAGATCGAACCTTGTAGAGAGGAGGCGTGCGACGTCGAGGCGGAGGAGAGACAATGTCAACGATGTGGAGAGACAGGAGGAGAGATAGCGAGGAGAGAGCGTTGATTTCGGAGAGAGATAGGAGGGCGTCTCAAATCTCAAGTCGATTTCGAAGAGAGAGGGCTTGCGCGACGTCGAGGTGGAGGCGCGAAGAGGCAGAGGTGTTCGATTTTGGGGAGAGATGGGATGGATTTGGGAGAGTGGAGATTTTTTTTTGGCCAAAAGGGGATTTAGGGTTCGTCTCGAGAGAGAAAGGGGGGATTTGAGAAAGATGGAGAGAGAGAGAGCCAGCGTGAATGAGAGAGGGGTGTTGGATTAACTGAATGTATATATATATATATATATATATATATATATATATATATATTCCTTAATGGGCGTACCCCGGGCGCACCCGGTTTACACCCGAACGCACCCGGGCGTACCCAGATCCGTATCCCAAGTTTTTTTCGTTTTTTATTACAAAAATGCCCCGAATACGTATCGGGTGCGTACCCGGAGCGTACCCGAGCGTATCCGCACCCGATACGCACCCGATACTGGTACGGGGGGCATTTTGGAGTACCCGTGCATCACAGGTTACAAGACACTTAATACAATAAATTGAAGCATATGTCTTGTTCTTGAGTCTTGAGTCTTGAGAAAGTTTTTTGCCTTAGTCTTTTTCTTGTAAGCTGGCAACCTTGTAGCTTTCTTGATCAATTAGCAATAAGAACTTTGTTTGTAGCTGTGCTTGATCAACTTGCTTTAAGAAGTTTGTTAGAACATTTTGCCTTTGTATATCCTGTAATATATAGGAAGTAGAACAACAACTTTGCATTGTGTTGTAATCATCAAAATCAAGAATCAACACAACTAATTATTGTCATGCTATTCAAACTTGAGCTACATAATTGTTGTTTTACTGTTTACAAGGCTTTTCATATGCTGTATCATTCCGAAGACGTGCCCAGGCACGTGCTCACGGGCAAATCTAGTATATATATATACCACCACTTAATGCTTGGGTGTTGCTTAAGTGATAATTTTTAGCGCTTTTTGAAACCATGCTTGTAATTTTCATTTGGCTCAGATCCATCATTAAATTGTAAGTTTGATGATCAATATACTCATTATGCAATTATAGAGGTGTTTGTTACCTTTCTCGAGGTCTTTTACTTTTTGGGATGTTGTATACATAATTGAGGTCAATAATATTCTGTACATTTTAAATCAGTTTAACATGCAAAGATTCATTTATTGTAAAAAAGACTTAGCAGCAGTTTTGATTCTAATTTTTCTTTGTATAATTTTTTAAGTAAGAAGTGCTTCATGGAGCCATTTAATTGACTCCCACACATTTTACTCTGGCAGTCTTGATGCTCTGTTTCTTTATAACAGTATGTGCAAACGCTCTCATTCAGTGAAATTCCTCTTTAGTCTTTAACTTTTGTAGATCAACCAAAATCTTTGATAATCAGAGGAGCAAAAAAGAACTAAAATTGTTCGACTACTCTGATAATCCATAAGCTGTATTAATATTTCCAACAACCGATGATCCCACTATATTATGGTTTATGAATGCGAAAGGATAAGATATAGATCTATATATACATCTAGGTACCTGATCTTTTGTAGGCTTTATCAGGTTATCTGCTTCATCTCAATTGCTGTTTACCAAGCGACATGGATCTCTTCACACTTCTCCCTACCATATCAACTCTCCCACCTCGACTGTAACTATATCGTGCATGCAAGAAAGCGTGACCAAGTATTTTGACTTTGTGGTTGTTGGAAGTGGTGTTGCTGGCCTAAGGTATGCTCTTGAAGTTTCAAAACATGGGTCGGTTGCTATTATTACTAAGGCTGAACCTCAAGAGAGCAACACAAATTATGCACAAGGCGGTGTCAGTGCTGTCTTGTGCCCTTCTGACTCTGTAGAGAATCACATGCGTGATACTATTGTTGCGGGGGCTTATTTATGTGATGAAGAGACTGTTAGGGTAAGCTTCGAATAATTACTTTTTGAGAATGTACTACTTTACTAAATCTTCTGAATATTTAGTCAGAAGGAGTATTTCTTTTCTTAATTTATTTAATATTTCTACTGCATGTTTTCTAGTAAGCTGAGTTTTTGAAGAACATCGTAGTTTCCTGAGTTGCATATATAACCTGCATTTGATCCACGAATAAGTTTAAGATTTAGCCTCAAGTGTTTTACTATGATTAATTTTTTGTGATTCTGAACATAGGTAATGAAGAAAAGAAGATGAGTCATATTTGAAAGTGTTGAACAAAAGTTTGCTCTTTGAACTTTTGTTAGTTTCTTATATTCTTTACTCATATATATGGAATGAGAGTGAGATATAAACATCCTGCTTCTTATACATGAATAAGTTTATAAAACAACAGTGGTTATACAAAAGAAATAATTGATTAGTTACATTTCAACAAAGGATTCATATAAACCTATGTGAATGATAACTGAGCTTCAGAACATACTTTGAAATAAGTTAAACTTCACAGCTAATTCAAAATCCTGTCAGTACTACTCAGTAGGAACACTAAATCAGTGTTCTTTTTAAATGGCATCCTTCCCTATTTGCACTAATTTTTTCTTCCAAATTATCAAATTTTCTTTTTTATGAGAAGGAATTTAGGTTTTCCATGTGTGGGTTTCTCTTGCGTCACTTTATCCCTAAGCCCAAAAAATTTGCATGTGCTTGACATTTTCACTTGAGCACTTCTGACTGTACAACACGTTAAAGTATTCTTTGTATACCGTTTCTTGTTTGCGTGAATTTGTCCACTTGATTTCTCCTTACTATTCTTAATTTTACATTTCAGTTTTCCTCGCAAGCTCTCATTACCATTCCTCATCTCCCCTTTTTTGACGAGATCATAATTAGCCTACTTAAGAAGACTAGATTATTGACAACTTGTTGAGGCCAACAATATTCTATTGAAAGAAAAATAACCGAATTTGATTTCAATATCTAAAAAGGGCCCTAGCAGAAGTTTTTGCTAACCACTTATTAAATTTTCGCAAACCACTGCACTCTGGGAATAATTCATAATCAGGTCAGTTAGACATTTCCTTTAAATTTTGACAGAGCCAATGGAATCCTTAATTATTGGCTCGTGGAGTGCTGATTTGACTAATCTTTTGTATGTGCATACTTGTACAAGCTTCCATAACCCCAGTATAAGCTTCTAGTACAATTACAATTTCTAGTGTTAAGAATGGGAGAAATACACAAAGATCCCTTCATACAGGTGCATGTAACTTGTGCATTTCTCTACAACAGAGAAAAAGATACAAAGATTAAGGAGAATTGTGGATAAAATTATGGCTTGTATCACCACCTATAATGTTTGAACTGGTACAAATCACAACAGATTATTTTTTACAAGAAGCAAGAATACAGTTAAATTTTGTTATCCTATAGTATTATAAGAACTAGGCAGTAATTTTGGCCAGCTTTCTATTGCTGCATTAGAACCCTGTCTTATTTCCGTAAATAAATCTGAATTGAGAGACAGGGATCTCGAAGCACTTTTACATGTTAACCGTCTTTCAATGAGGATTATAATGTGATTGATTCGAGAAGTCTAGTTGACCATGTTGCCAACGGTTTTTTTTTCAGAAAAAGAAAGAAATGAAATTTCAAATTATAGTATATTTATCATGAGGCTTATTAGTGCATTGAGAGCTTTTGCTTATTGTGCAGGTAGTTTGCACAGAAGGTCCAGATCGAGTAAAAGAATTAATTGCAATGGGTGCCTCATTTGATCATGGAGATGATGGGAAGCTGCATCTTGCAAGGGAAGGAGGACATTCTCACCACAGAATTGTCCATGCTGCAGATATGACTGGAAGAGAGATTGAACGAGCACTACTCAAGGCTGTAGATGACGATCCTAACATACTTATGTTTGGTCATCACTTTGCAGTAGATCTCCTCACCTCTCAGGTTTCTTCCCTTTGACCGTATTTGTGATGCTTTAATCTGGTCAGCTTTGATAAATCTTTTTTATTTATTTTAGGTTAATTGATGAATTCAAGAACCTTCCTTTTGTACCTGAGAAAAACACATTCACCTCTTATTTTTTACTTCTTCCAATTCTGTTAATTTTGAGGTGACATTGGAAGAAAATCCTTTTCAAATCCGTGTATTTGACGAACTCAGGGGGTTCTTTGAAGGTATGCATATATGTACAGTACATTAGGACATACATATACACATTCCTTACAGTGCATATCACACACAAACACACAAACAAACAAACAAACAAACAAACAATAAGGGTTCTCTATAACTATTAACTAGCCATACTTCAACCAGAAAAGATAAACCATCAATATCAGTTAACTAAATGGCTGGTCAGTAATCATAAAAGAAAAGTAATTGATAAGAATAATTATTTGGTGCCACTGGATATCTCATTTCTTAGACTCTGCAACCTGCAAATGAGATGGGGAAAGAAAACTATATTACTAGAATAATCATGGAAGGTTTTAAGTGAGGAACAGATATTTTGTTGAAACATGGGCAAAACGGAGTGTATTATTTATATTTTTTTAATTTCCCCCCCCCCTGTGATCATAGTGTGAAGCACCTTATCGATAAACTTTAAGCCATGGAAAGAGTATACTCACCCTAAGACAATTTATTCGATGATATTCACAGGATGACATGGGTATCTATTGTCATGGCATTGATGCATTGAATACAGAAACACAACAGGTTACTTCACTAACATTTTTATTTTCTAGCTACCTATTGGTTATTTACAGAAAAAATGTGGATTTTTTTTGGTTTTTGATATCTCTAAAAATGTGTGTTCTAGGTCGTGCGTTTCCTTTCAAAGGTGACATTGCTTGCTTCGGGTGGAGTTGGACATATTTACCCCACAACCACCAATCCACTGGTATTTTTCTGCCTATCACTAATATTATCACAATGAAACTAGCATCTACCAATGCTAAATAAGTTGCAAATGCAGGTGCAACTAGTATATAATATTAACTATGATAATAACTATGACAATAATTTTCAGGCAGAAGTTTAAGGTTATCAGCTAGCATCGTGATTGCTAAAAAAGTTGCAAATGCAGGTGCAACTAGTATTGTATATTAACTATCATAATAAGTCCCTCCTTTTGATCGTCTGGTTACATATACAAATATAGGTAGCTACTGGAGATGGCATCGCAATGGCTCATCGTGCTGAAGCCGTTGTCTCAAACATGGAGTAAGTAAAGTTTTACTATGCATTATTTTATACTAAATCTCTGCATCTGTATTTCAATCTATATAATAAATTACAAAGAAAGCTATCAAGTGGCTCTTATTCAATCTCCCCTAAAACCAATGGCCTAAATTGATTCTCACAAAACATATTTTCCCGCTCAAAATTTCAAACCCCAAAATTAATTTTTTCCCCCAAAACTAAAAAACTCATTACTTTATTACTACCTCTCTCTTCTCTCTTCACTTTTTATATCTTTCTCTTTTTCTCTCTCTCCCATTCTTTCTTTATTTACTTAGAAATTTAGATTTTAAGATTTCAGGTTTGTAAAATTTTCAGAATTTTTATGGTTTTTTTTATTGCACATATTATATTGAAAATAGCAAATATCTCTTCAACAGTTAAATTTCATCGTTTTCCATCCTTAAAGTTCTAAGAAGTTGGATTTTACACCCTCATTTGTAATTATTTTTCAACATATACTAATAGAAACATGGACTTTTATTTACAACTAATTATTGTCATACTATTCAAACTTGAACTACATAATTGTTGTTTTACTGTTTACAGGGCTTTTCGTGTGTTGTATCGTTCCGAAGACGTGCCGTAGGCACGTGCCCACGGGCAAATCTAGTCATTCTATATGGGAATCAGTAACCTGTGATTTGATTAGATATATGGTTGGATATGTCATAGAGATTTCAAAAGCAGAATGTTTTTTTTCGACTTCTTTTATTCTAACTCATTGTTCTACTTAGACACTGAATTTTCAAACTAAAGATAAATAAGTTGCAAATTGTATCGTCATTTTGTCTCAGTACTAGCATATACTATATACAGACAATGCTATTTTTACTCCTATTACTACAGAAGGAGGGGGGCTGATATTGTGCAGCATCATTTGAATCTCTTTTGTCCCAGAAAGTTAAATCCATTTTAACCTTTTGGTATTAGGCTGGAGCCACCCCACATGGAGAAAAAACCTGCTTCATGCGGAAATCAAAACTTGGTCAGCCAGCCACATAGAAATGCAAGAAACTTATTGTTGCCCCTCATGCGTTTTGTGACTTAATTCAATTTTAGTAATTCCTTGGAAGTATAGAATCCATTGAGACTTTATCACCCTTGCCCGCCTCGCTTCTGATGCGTGCATGGAATTAACAACTAGCAGTAAAGAGAATAAACACTTGCATATGTGTATCCCTACAGTCCTGCTAATCAACATTGGTCACTCATGATTTGCAACAAACATCCTAAGTTCCTAACTGCTCCATCATTCTAAATCTTTTGCTCTATTTTTCTTTTTGCAAGATTTGTGCAGTTCCACCCTACTGCCCTCGCCGATGAAGGCCTGCCCATCAAACCCTCTAAGCCGAGGGACAATGCATTCCTCATCACTGAAGCAGTTCGTGGCGATGGTGGCATCCTCTACAACCAATCCCTCCAGCGCTTCATGCCTCTATACGACCCCCGCGCCGAGCTGGCCCCCCGTGATGTGGTGGCTCGCAGCATTGATGACCAGCTCAAGAAACGCGGTGAGAAGTATGTCCTCCTTGACATCAGCCACCGCCCCCGTGATGCTGTCCTCGCCCACTTTCCAAACATCGCAGTTGAGTGCCTTCGGTACGGCCTGGACATCACCCGCCACCCTATTCCCGTCGTCCCCGCTGCGCACTACATGTGTGGTGGGGTCCGTACAGGTCTCCATGGCGAGACTAACATTTCTGGGTTCTATGTTGCCGGGGAGGTCGCTTGCACGGGCCTACATGGTGCCAACCGCCTTGCTAGCAATTCCTTACTTGAAGCACTAGTCTTTGCCCAACGGGCTGTCAAGCCCTCGATCAGACACGCAAAGGTGGTTCATGCAATGGACCTTCCATCATCAAAGAAATGGGCCCATCCCGTGCTCCCCTCGTCTCTTCCAAGTACTGTGGTAGAGGAGATTAGGGAGAAGACGAGAGAAGTGAGGAGGGAGTTGCAGTCGGTAATGTGGGAGTTCGTGGGGATTGTGAGGTCGACGCAGAGATTGAAGACGGCAGAGTGGAGGATCGGGGAGCTAGAGGCAGAGTGGGAGGAGTTTTTGTGTCATCGGGGGTGGAAGCCAATGATGGTTGGAGTGGAAGCATGCGAGATGAGAAACCTTTTTTGTTGTGCTAAGCTTGTTGTAAGTAGCGCACTGGCAAGGCAGGAGAGCCGGGGGTTGCATTATACGGAAGATTTCCCATATCTGGAAGAGAGTAAGAGGAAACCAACCATTATCTTCCCAACTTCTCTGCAAGGAGCAGCGCGACATGGAGTTCACAGCAAGTGCAGAAACAATTACAGTGTTGATGAATGTTAGGCTACATGCAAGTATTTGGTTTCGTCATATATTTTTTTTAAATTTTATTTTTTTTATAATCTATTTAAAGAAAAAGAAAAAAAGTAATGAAGAACTCATTCATAGACATGCTAATTTTTGTTGTGATCGGAGGAATTAGACTTTCCGGTATATGATATACTCCATAGGTTCCATTCTTTCAGTCTTAAGATTTGAAAAGTTTATGTTGCAGATAGAGTGAAGAAATAAGTGAGTATCATAAGTTGTAATCTTGTTTGTGTTGCTGCAAAATTGTACATTATATTTTTGAGCACACATGTAACAGAAATGAAGTTCTGTAAACCACACTTGGTTTTGGCTCCTTTTTTCACTTACCTTTATAGTATGTAATGATTCTGAAAATTATCAAAAGTAAAAAATAAAATTGTACTGATTCAGACAAAAGCAGTTGTACAGTGTTTTTGCATTTTGAGTTGCTATAGGTTTTTTCCTCAAATAAAGAAGTTGTGGTAGTTAGTTCCTTCTGAGAATTATACAAATGGCATTGAAGTGTGAATGGCTATGGCAACTCAATGACCTGCAATTTGGTAAAAGCTATCTACCATATCTAGGGTGGCATTCGGGCCTACCGGGCTGGGCCGAAGCCTGGCGGGTTTGACCCGGTTCCGGGCTATGGCAGGCCGGGCCACCAAAGATCCTGGGCTGGGCTGGGCTGGAGGCGGATATTGAGGCCCGGCCCCAACACTTGGCCCCTAGCTCGAGGGACAGGCCGAGTCGGGTTTTTTTAAATTTTTTAAATATTATTTTACAAAAAAATGAAAGAGAATTTCTTTACAATTGTTAAGAACATATAGATACAAGAGATATTCATTTCATTAGTAAAATTTTATTTCATTCAAATATATTCAAATTACAATACGAGAAGAACAATTGTATTTAAAGATCGAGATAACCTCTATTTAGATTGAAGAGAAGACAGTGGACTATTGTCGTACACTTCTACTTAACCTAAATATAGAATCTTATCCCCCTAAATTTTCCCAATTACTTACAATACATTATACACATTACATTCTACTAGATGATCATTCGTCGCTACTTGTTGATCCGTTTTGTGCTTCTTGTACATCTTGGGTCATCTCTTCCACTTTCATCCAATCTTCGGCATACTAACATCTCCAAATTCTTTGATGTCAAGCGATTCCTGTTCGGACTCATAATCTTGCCACCAAGAGAAAAAATACTTTCCAATGCAACGGTTGACACCGGTACAGTTAGCAAATCTTTAGCCATGCGAGAAAGAATATTCAACTCATTTGGTGAATTGGTTCTTGTTTTTTTTTTTTTTTGATTTTATGAGATTTAAAACATTACTAGTAGCAAGACTCTTTCCCTTTGATAATATAGAAGAAGAAGAATAACTAACATTTTGAGTTTGTGTAGTGTTAGATGAATAAAGTCTATCGTAACTAGGGGTGTCAAAAAATACCATATTACCATACCATACCGTACCATACCATTACCATACCAAAAAAACTTGGTAATACCGTACCAAATTTTTGGTATTGTACTATACCGATTTTTGATGGTATGGTACTGGTACAAAATTTTTATACCGTTGGTATACCGTACCATACCGAATATATTTAATATATATTTAATCTAATTTTTATATTTTAAAACCCAGGCCCAGTCTTTCTTCTTCATTTTTTTGATTTTCTACCCTAGTCGTCGTAGCCGTCTCTTGAGTCCTCTTCCCTCTTATCTTCCCGTCCTCTTCCCTCACCTCCTACCGCAACCCCAACCTCTACAGCAATTGACATCTTTATTTGAAATCCCTTGTTCCTCTCTAGAATTCATTTTGCAATTTCTCAGCCCCTTAAAACTCCTTTCTCTTATATTCAATCTAGTTCTGCTCCTTTCTTGATCAACAAAGTATTGAATAGCTGACCAAAGTGGATAAACCTCTCATCTTTTCAAAATGAAAGGATCGCTGAAAGTGTAACAATCACCATTTTTCTCAGGAACCAGTAGTGGATTCAGTAGAATGGTATCCTTCAATATTTTATCCTTACAGTCATTACCAAACCTATGTGATGGTACTTGGTGCGAGAACCTGTGGCATTCACTGTCGGGAATGTGTGTTCCGCTGCAACTTTTTTTTTCTAAACAAACATTTGAATCCCTCCACTCTGGTTAAGTATGCAACCATTACACCATATGGTCGGTTAAATAAAACCTCCACAAACTCATACTCTAACGCTGCTCTTGGATTGTAATTCCTTGCCGAATTCGTACCATTTTAAAACTCAAGGAATCGATGAGGTGCCAACTAAAGCTGACCCGAGTTCTGATTACGATTCAGAAGATGGGCATCCACCCCTTGAAGAGAACTTGAATCACTTGAACATGGACAGAGCTGAAGAGAGTGAAGACGAAAGTGAATGAGGTAGACTTAATCGTCCATTCAATTATGTAACCTTAATTCTACCAAAGTTAAAATGTTCTTTTGGCTGTGTATACTTCTGGAGGCACCTAGATGACCTTGGTGTATCTCATTGTGCTTCATAAAGGCCAACATGTTCATTGCAATTACAGACCAATTTTGAAATTTGCAACTTTACTAGCAAACCATTCATAGTTTGACAGATAATAGGGTTACACTAGTTTTCTTAAAGTTGTGTAATGACCATTATGTGTTTTTTGTGTAATGGCTAATACATGCAATAGTAATTGTAATATGTCAATTAGCAGTTGCAGTTTCTTGTCTCAGGAATGAGCAATTGAAGGTTGTGGAACATTTTGGCTGGAAATTTGTCATTTCTATACTTGTTATGAACTGACCTATCTTCTTTACCTAATGTTCTTACAATTTTGCTTTGCTCGTCCAGTCCTGCTCGTCTTTATCTATATATTTGTTGAAGTTGGGTAATTATTTGCACAATGTATGACCCTATTGATACATAATATGGAATCTTGCTGATTTATCAATCAGCAAGATAATGCAAGATCAAAGTGAGCTTCTGGCTTGCTGGTTTATCAATTAACATGCATTCAGTAATTATATTTTTTCCTATATGGAAACCGCATTGCATTAATCTAACTTACTCTGTTTATTTGTTGCTCGTTGTTTAAGGTGGTTATCAATCGAGATCGCTTGAGACAAGAGCATCTATTGTTAAAGAGAATTGTGATGTGCAATCTTATGAGATGTCTCCATACAGAGACTCTGACAATGAAGATGGAGATGATGAGATTAGGCGTAGAAGGAAATACATTCCTCTGTAAGCAAGGTGAATGATCAACTTTATCTTTAAGGAAACATGTTTTTTATTGATATCTGAGTATATTGTTGGACATATATAAAGCATATATCTATTTATTGTGCCAGTCGGTCATAAGAAACAAAGTTTGAAATTGGTACATCTATATTTCTTGTCCGGTACTACCATGGTACTACCATTACCATACCAATATTTCGGTATTACCGAACTCGGTAGTACCAAAATTTTGGCACGGTAATGGTAGAGAAATTTGTGTACCAAGTATTCCGGAACGATAGACGGTAGAGTAATTTTTGTACGGTACAGTACGGTATACCACCCCTAATCGTAACTATCATATAAACTAGTCAAAACATTCTCAAATTTTGTAGTGAAAACAACATGTTTAAAATCTTGTATTTCTTCGTGTGGAGCATAAGTATAAAAAATCTCAATTAATTTTTTTACGCCATCTAACTTAATCATAGGATTCATTACACTAGCAACACAATATAACATAGGAAGTTAATGAAAATATTTTAAAATTTTAATATAAGCGGCATATACCATTTCTCCAATAAAATGGTCATTTATCAAATCTTTAATTGTTGTCATCATAGTGACAAATGCAAGTAAAATACCATTAGATGTAGTATATATTTTTGAAAATTGTAAAGTAGCTTCATTAAAAGGTTCTAAAAATTTGTACAAACTATCAGCAAAAAACCAAAAATTATCATCTAACATACAATCTTGCATACCCATTGCAATAAAAAATTCTTTAAGATTAAAACGATAGTGAAGAACAACACTTAATAAATCAAAAGTAGAATTCCAACGATGTCTAACATCTTAAGGAAAACGTTTAAATACAATTTCCCTAAGTTGACACCAATCATGAAAAGTTTGATATATTAGACCACTCAACGTAATAAAATGAACACAATTTCTTATTGCCTCAATTTTATCGTGCCCATTAGTGCATCTTGTACACAAAGTGTAACACCATGCAAAATTGAGTAATGCCAATTTTGCCCTCGAGTGTTACACACATGTATTTTGTACCGTTACGAGTAATATTCGTAACATATTTTTATATAAATATCATATTCTGATTATTTATATGTTTTCCGTTTTCTCAAAACTCATTGCAATCCTATTTTTAGCCAACTCAAACATTTATTTTAATCTTTGTGTTTTACGTACATTGCATGTGCTTTCAATACACGTGTCGATTACGTATGTTTTCCGTTACGTGTGAAATATCCATAACATATTTAAATATACATGTTTTGTATTTTTGACTGTTTTTCGTTCGCTCAAATTAATTTTTAAATATTTAGCACGTGCATTGCACGTAAAATTTTATGTGCGTGTTATTTCTACAATTACCTAAGATGTGATGCACAATTCTTTCTCATTTTCTTTGTCCATCTAAGTTATTTATTTTTTATTTTTAAACTCATAGGCCTAAAGTCTCTTTAAAAGCCCATTAGTTAATCTACATTTTTTTAATAAACACTTTTAATCCTACAATTGTCATGTAACAAGTATATACATTTAGACTATAACAAATAATTAAACAAATAAATGAGAAGTGTGAACATGTGGGAAATCCAAGGGTTGACCAATTCATGAAGGAGATGAAGGGGTGGGTGGGGGTTTGTGGTTTTGGTTTTATGAGTGGATATTTATTCATGATAATAAGTATTTATTTTGGGTAGTGGGTGTATCTTCATTCACCCATTTAGCCCTATAAATACCACCTCTTGTTCATAAATAAATGCACACTAGAATAAAAAGAAAAGAAAGAGAATGAAAGAAAAAGAGATTTTGCTTGAAGGACGGAGCTCGGCTTTGCTAAGAGGAGAAGGAAGAGCTTTTGTGCTAGGAAGTCTCTTCTACTTGTTCTTACAATAAGTGGGTGACTTCTTGAACTTTCTAAAGTATAGTATCATGCATGTGTAAGAAGATTGTTATATAAAATTGATTATACATATGAGTAGTGGTTAATTTGTGATGATGATATTTAGAATGAAAGTGCATACTAATTGAAAGATTATCATGTAGATAAGTTGAAATGATGTTGTTTTGGTGCATGGTAATATATTATGATTACATGAATGAATTAGATATGAATTTGTACACAAAGTTTCTAATTCATGTAAAGAAAGTTTTTGAATTTTGTTTGCACATCAGAAAATCATGTTAAATAAAATAGTTGGAATCTAGAACTAATTTTTTTTGGGTGCATCTTGTATGTGTCAGAAACATCCCTTTAAAATTTCATAATTTGGAGGTCGTTTACTATTTTAATAAAATCGAAACTCAGAATTAGTTAGTAGTTGACCGGTTGCTGGAAATCTGTACACATTTCGGTTTTTGATCATTTCAGCATTGTAAATGAAGTAATTTGAGAAAAGTTAGAACTAAGAACTTGTAGTAGACTCGTTAACCTTTCTAAAAAGTCTAATAAATTAAATTTTCACAAAGAATTGAATTTATAATGAATTTTACAAGACTGTAAAAGTGGCAGTATTTCAGTAATTCGACATTATTGTAGAGTTCGAAGAATTCAGTGTTATAGATACAATATTTTGGAGAAACTTATAACTAAGAAATTTTATTAGACATGTATACCTTTATTTTGATCTAAATAACGCAAAATTTCGTGAAATATATAATTTTCTATGATTTTTACAAATGGCATGAAATGCAGTTTTTTGACTTTGAATTTACTGTTTTGCAAATGATACTTAAACGAAGTGATTGAAAATATTTTCTTGCTGTTTTAAGTTATATTTTGGGAAAATAAAGATCATATTCATGCTTAGATGATATGTGAACTCAAGTATATGATTAAAGATGTTAAGAATTGGTTCAAAATAAATCAAAGGAAAATGATGAGATAAATTTCCAATGATGAATTTTAAAGAGATTATGTTTTAATCTTAATTTACTTGTATTGAAAAAGTTTGATGAATATGAAAAGTGTATTATGAAAATAAATAGTTTGAGATTTTACTTCATGATTGATAAATAAGAATGAATGAAATGATTGCTTGAGATGTGAATAAATGAATTTGAGAACATGAATAAATGAAATTAAGAATATGAATTATAGGGTATTAGTACCTCAAAGTTGTTGAATATGAAAAGATGTTGATTCTAGAGGTTTAGTGAGACTCAGGTACCGGCAAAAGTAATGGAAATGATTATTAATTTTGAGAAAGAGCCAGTATGGGCTATCGTTCTCGCTATTTTTGTGTAAGTCTGGTAAGGGGGTAAGCTAGCTCTAGTGGTATTATTTATTCAAGTTTCAAACTTAAGGATTAGGCACTAAGGGGAGATGTGATGAAGTATGGGCAACCATGAGTATAAGGGCCTAGATAGCGCGGTGGGAGGTATCTCCAGAATTACCGAGGTTGAGGCTCGCGGTGGGGGATATTACTCCAGAATTACTAGGATCAAGGCGACGCTTGTGGGGTGTTTGTATGATGAGGTATCGATGACAGCGCGGTGTGGGTTTTGTCTCCAGAATTATCGGGGTGTGAGGTGTGATGGCTGTAAATCACTCGCGATGGGGGGACGACTCTCAAGAATTACTGGGGTCATAGCTCGCGGTGTGGGTATTCGCCTCCAGAATTACTGGGTGTGAGGCAGTGTGTCCAAAATCACTTGAAGTGAGAGTGCAATACTCAAGAATTATTGAGGTGCTACTAGATACTCACAAAATATCTAAAACATACATTAGTCATAGTAGTAGTAATTCATGGCGAGGGATTAAACCCTTTATTATGGAGTACGTAGGTGCTTGCCCTCGGACCTATGTAGGATGCGGTGCATATAATCCGAACAAGTATGCATTAGTGTCATTGTAGTATAACATCTGCATTAGGCATTAAGTCATATCATACACTGACATGTTTAGGATAGTCACTCTTTACACTTTTTATATGCATTCAAGTTTGTGATTGCTAAAGTAAGAGATTTTGTTATAATACACCATAGAGAGGATCACTATTTATAATATTGCGTCAGTTGTAAGCAACTGACGTGCCCACAGATTTTCAGTGCAGGGCTTGATTGGATTGGCAAGGACTTGAAGACGGTTGATGATAAAGATTATATTCATGATTAAAGCTGCTGATATTAGAGTTGTATTTGATGTTGTATTTTATTTAACTTCTTCTATGTAACTATGTAATAAATATTGTTGTGTTATAAAAAGTTTTAATTTCCTTTTAAAATTGTACGAAATGAAGTAAAAGATCTTGTTGTACTACGAATTACATGTAAATAAAATTTGGGATGTTACATAAAGATTTAAAATATGACAAGCACACCTAACATGAAGATTTTCTGGTTCTATAGGATTTAATGTAATTAACAAACTAGCGATTGTCTTAGTATTATTAGAGGCGTTACCAAAACCAATAGCAAAAACTTTATCGAAAATATCAAAATTGTTACATGCTTCCATGATGTGTGTGGCAATTATTTCACCCTTATGTGGGTACCTAAAAAATCCGAATGAAATTGTCACGCCCCGCTTCCCAAAATGAGAGAATACGAGTCCATGACTAAGGCCCGGCAAATGATGCGAACACACCATTCATGAGCTGTACAAGTAAACTCAACAACAAGATAACACAATAAACCACGCAAGCATGAAAAAAATCACAATATGATAATGAAAGTTCATGACATAGTCCATAACATAACCAACAACTGAGAAATACAAATAGTTACGGGTCAAACAAGCCCGGATTATAATAAAGAGTTGCATGAAATAAAACATAAACTAAAGATAACATGATGAACAACAAGCTAAAAAACTTGATCAACGACACCTTCTGGTAACTCTCCATTCGGGCCTGCAAGTACATTATTACAAAAAGAAGAGAAAAAAAAACAAGGAGACGCCCGTTAATACAAGTCACGAGCCGCAAGCGGTACAAGCTAAGGGAAACATGTACAAAACTAAACGAAAGAAAAATATGAAAAGAGCAAGAAATCGAGAGTCATGAAATAGGGGAAATGCAATATGTAAACATGATTATGAACAAGGCATTATGAAACAAGTGGCATGTAAAACAAGTAATCAAGTATCAAGTCAACATGAACATGCAACATATAATTGGATTATGCAAGTGCACGTGTTAATCTTATGTCTAATGTTCGATTCTATTTAGGTATCACTTCATGCATCCATCTTTTTACTACATGGTTGCTACATACAATCAATTACTGTCACGCCCCGCTTCCCAAAAATACGGAATACGAGTGCGTGATGAAGCCCGGCGAATGATTTTGACATCATTCATAAGCTGTAGGATCGACTCAACATCACAACAAGAATATAACAAGAGATATATTTAGCCAAGCATGCATGAATAATTTATTAGCAACAGAAGCAATTGAAACACAATAATAATATCCAAATAGTTTCAAGTCTGGACCAAGTAAAAACTCGGGAACATAAGCCTGTTACAAGTCTTAAGTAGCAGAAATGAATAATTCAAGAAAACAAATAATTAAAACATGTCCTTCCACCAATTGAAGACTAACATCTCTGCTCACCAATTCCAGCAGGTAGCACGTCTCCAAAGTCTGCTTAACAAATATAAAAAGGGAAAAATAGAGAAAACATGAGAAAACGCCCTTAGTACAAGTTAGGGCCACAAATAGTAAAAACGAGTACAGGTAGTATGGAACAAGAATTGAAATCAAGAATGTAACAGAGATACAACAAGTAGTGGAAATCCAAGAACTAGCTAGCAAGAAGGACAACTCAAGTAAACAGGCTGGATAACAAATACTAATAGTGGAGCAAGTGACAAGTAAACATGTAGGGGTATCTAACCTTAAGTGACAGGCATCAAGTACAAGTTTCAGGTAACAAGTCTCAAATCTAGTGTCAAGTTGTCAAGTACAAGTATCAAGTGAACAATTATCAAGTTCAAGTTTCATGTATCAAGTTTCATGTATCATGTAGTCAAGTGTCGAGTAAGCATGTATCAAGTTCAAGTTTCATGTTTCAAGTTTCATGTATCATGTAATCAAGTATCGAGTAAGCATGTATCATGTTCAAGTCTTTAGTTATTACTATCTAGGTAGCACTTCATGCATCCATACTTTTACTACATGATTGCTACAGTCAATACAATTTCGTTTAGGTCTAGTAACGGAGTCTATAGAGCGGTGTACTCAGGTATCAAGTATCAAGCAGGCACGATTCATGAATACGAAAATAAATAACAGGTTCACGAAGCAAGTTCGTGAATACTAACAGGTTCAAGGCCCACACAGTGGGTTCATGAATACAACAGGTTCATGAGCCAAGTAACTGGCTCCATGAATACATCAAGGTGCAAGAGGTTCATGAACCGAGTACTGGGAAACACGGGCTCCTTCCGAGTACACTTACCTATATTGTCCATTACTATGATCTTTCCCTTAAACCCCGGCTTATTACTTTTTATTCATTTTTATCAAGCAAGCATGCAAGTGTGCGAAACAAGTCAAGAAAACATAATCATGAACATGGGACAGGTTTGAGGTATTTATATAGCATATTCGAGAGTCAACACGAATAAAAATATCACGAACAACGAAAATCTCAAATCTGGACAGTACGACGTTGCTGTACCAAAAGTGTGATTCCCGTTGCTACGAGATAGAAAATATCGATCCGTCAGAATATCTAGAAACTAGACTCCTGCCCGGTTCCAACGCATATAATTAAGTTACGTAAAAGTTGTGGAAACATGTGTCAAAACAGCGAACTACACAGCTATTGTGTTCAGGCAGAATTTATGATTCTGAGTTTATACAAGTGAAACAGTGTTGAAATATTGATAATTAATTCTGAGATAATTTGGGAAGGTTCTCTAGGGTGTCCAGCAACGGAATATAAAATTTCAAGTCAAACGCTTACTGTTAACATAGTTAAATTAATTTGCAAACTAAAGATGTGCAGCAGTTTTATGAATCTGCGACTACCGACATAGAAGCAGTAAAACTGCCATATATCCTAGACCGTAACTCGGAAATCGAAAATTCCGGAGGCTATCGACATCTAGACATCTAGGGATACATTTACTGTTCAGGGATCAGGTTGAGATTCTAAATTTAAAGGGGTCGAAACAGCAAGTAAAGTTCAGGACAGCAACAAGTGTGAATGTCTTTCATGTATAAGTTGCATGATAATTGGTTGTTAGGCGTCTAGATTAATGTGTGATAAAAATACGGGGTAATGGTTATCAAAACAACTAGAAACATTCATTTCTCAACTCAAATGGGTGCAAGATCATCACATCCAAGATACAACACACATCTACAAATCTATGGTTTCTTAATTTCATGTGTTCATGTGACTAGGAGACAAAATGAGCCCAAATAATTGTAAATATAACGACGAAGGTGTTGTGACTCTTAAGATTTAGAGATCAACGGTAAAATATTCAAGATCAACAAATGATAAGACAAGAAGGAGTCACAACTACGACCTATTTGCGGTATTTTCAATTAAATGCTTGTACTAAGTCAATAAATTGTACAAGCAGAATACTTGCCTGAACGACGGTGAATCCGAACACGAACCAATACGGGATGAGAATCCTGCGAAATGAAGCACGGACACGAACACACGCAAGCACGTGCAGTACACATGCAAAATAGCACACAGGATCGGATCTCCTACTCTGGATCGGCTCTGGACTCCAAAACAGCTACCAATCAGATTGATCTGGGCGCGAATCTTGATCAGATCTGACGGCTCAGATCAAATTGTTCCTTCTTCTCCTTCATAGTAACAGTGAGCGAGAGAGAGAGAGAGAGAGGTGCAATGCCAGCATTGGCGTGCCTGGTTGGACAGGCGGCGGGAGACAGGCGGCGTATGTGTGACTGCGGCGCGACTGGTAGCTACAGGCGCTCTACTGGGTGGCAACGGCGATTGGGAGAGGTGTTGTCGCTGTCATCGGCGTCTGGCTGTCGATGCTGCACACGCGCAGCGCGGTGGGGCGCGACGCAGAGGGAGGAGTCATCGGCTGAGGTGGAGGTCATCGCTACGGTTGGAGCGCACGGGGGAGGGTGCAGCGACGCTGCTGGGGAGATGCGTCGGGGATGCCGAGGGGCTCGCATGGCGGCGAGGAGATGGTGGGATGGGTTGCGGGAGGTGCTGGGGTCGAGTATAGGAGGAGGACAGGAGAAAGAGACGAGCGGAAGATGGAGCTGCATGGGTTGAAGAGGATGAGGAATCGGGAGAGGGAGAGGTAGGGGAGAACAGTGGCGGCTGGGGTTTTCTTTTGGGTTTGTACAATAGGGTAGGGTTAGGGTTAAGGTATAGGTTAGGTTTATATAGATAGGGTTATAGGGTTTGGGTGTTTTATAGGGTATTGGATCCATTACGGAATTTGGGTTTTGGGTTATTAAAATCTATAGGGTTTAAAATCCAACAAAATAAATAATAGGATTTGGGGTTTAATTAAAAGATCCAATAGGAGAACAAAAATAATTAGCATTATAGGGTTTTTAAAATGTACATATAAACATACATCAAATCACAGAATAAGATACAATTAAATAAGCATATTCGGGCTTTACAAAAATAATAATAATAATAATAATAAGATTTATATAACAAAATATGCGTTTATCAAAATAACACAACAACAACAACACATTTAAATTTAAATTGAGTAAAAACACAAATAACCTATCAAGTAGAAATAGAAATTAAAATATGTCATTATTCGAAAAAAATATAGTTTTCGATTAGAAAATGCTTTAATAAAATATCTAAACAAATTTCAAAACAAAGTGAATTTATAATTAGTCAAAATACAGGAAATATTCAGAAAAATATGTATTTAGGAAAACAGGGCTTACAAATCCTACCCACCTTACACAAAAATTTCGTCCTCAAAATTTGCTTAGGCGGTACATAGGATAGGGCTAAGCAAACTGGGGGGTAACAAGGCAGAGAATTAAAGGAGAAGGAACAAGCAGTGGCAACACCAGAAGAATAAGGAAGTGGATAACAATGAGGTCAAATGGAAGGCATGGAAGAGAATAAACAGTAACAAAATGAAAGAAACAACACATGATAACAAAGCAAGATAAGGAATAGGCAGAACTGGAATCGGAGAGAGGAAAGATAGGAAGAATTGAATCATATAATGATTGGGTGCATGATGCAAAAAAAGGAATGCAAGACAGAAGTAATCCAGTATCAAAAATGGAGAATGAACAACACAAGGTTTGTAAGATAACAAAGCAAAGAGATAAGGAAATAGATAGAGCTGAAATTGAAGAAAGAATGGACAAGGAAGAGATGAACCAAGCACGAGTCAACGGATGAGAACAAATGCAAGAGATAGGGGGACAACTAACAATGCAAGGAAGGAGAAGCAACGATAGTATTCTTGGACCTGTGGGTTATGGGCTCACCACGCTTCCGCTGCGACACTCTGATGGTGACGTTCCAAGCTGCAGACATGTCGTTGTAGACCACGTGACACCAGGCGACGATCCGAGTAGAAAGGAAAGAATGAGACACCAAATCAAAGATAATATGGGTTCCAAATAGAGATAAGCAATAATACAAAGTGGATATAAAGCTTTAGCTTCAATCAAAAAAATTTAAAAGATATAATACATATCAAAGCTAATGGCTTTAACAGAAATAATAACGACAACAAATATCAATGATAATATCAATAGTAATAGAATAATAATAACAATAATAAAAACTAATAATAACAATGATAATAATAAAATTAGTAATAATAATAACAAAATAATAATAATAACAATAATAATAATAGTAATCAAAATCATCACAATCATGCAAGTAATAATAATAATATAATACAATAAAAATATCAAAAAAAATGACAATACATACACGACGGTGTTGGGTTTAACATATTCATGAAAATAATGCGGTAATGATAGAAATAATAATAGCATTAAAATAATAACAATAATAATAAAAATAATAGCAATAATAGTGATAATATCAACAATAATAAAATAACAGTAACAATAATAGCAAAAATAATAACAACAATAATAATAACAGCAATAGTAATAACATTAATAATAACAACACCAATAATAATAATAACGAACACAGTAACAATAATAATAATAATAGCAATAATAATCTTATACACGAGATAGAGTAAAATCAACTATACGAGTTCAAATTGTATGGAAACATAAAGTGTAACAGTATAAACAAGATGTCATAAAGAAAATATTTCTTTATCTTTAGTTTCATTATATAAGTAAAGAGTGTCTTGAAATATCAATTAGCAAATAGGTAGAAAATCTTGCTTCCTTAACATTAAGTTGCATGTTTGTCTTCACGACATCAGGTTGCAGGTTGCCGTTTGGATATTTTGTTGCACATTTTGCCTCCCCGATATCCAGTTGCAATTTTCCTCCTTTGACATCGAGTTGCATATTTGCCATCTTGACATTAGGTTGCCCCGAAGTGGTGAAATGTATATAAAATTGAGCATGCTCAGGTTCAAAACAAATTAATAATAATAATAATAGTAACGATAAAAAATAATAATACCAATAAAAATAATAATAACAAAATATCGATACTAATAACAATAAGAATAACAATGATAAGTACAATGATCATAACAATAATAATAACAGAAATCGCAAAAATAATGATAATAATAATAATAATAATAACAATAATATTGAAATATTAACAACACTAGAAAAAGTAGTAACGACAAGATATGGGTTGGGCCCAACATTTTTGTGGAAATAATTTAATATTAACAATAATAATAAAATAATGAAAACAACAATAAGAATATCTATGGTAGTAACAATAATAATATCAATACTAGCAACAACAATGGAAACAGTAGCAACAATAGTAATGGTGGTCATAATAGCATTACACAACAAAATAAAGATTTGTCTTATCAAAATAATCCAATAGAAATATATAGTCGATCAAAAATAAAAAATGAAGTTAAAATACACCATTATTTGAAATAACATAATCTTTGCTGAGAAACATTTTCTATAGAAGATCCAAAATAAATATAATAAATAACAAGCGAAATATAGAAAGTATTCGGGGAAAATAAATAAATAAATAAATAAATATAAAGAGGAAGTAGGTAGGAGAAAAATGAAGCTATACCCAATAAAGAGTTAAAGAGGAGGATGACTAGAAGGGACAAAAGAAAATTAAGCAATTGAATACGAAGGAAGAAGGACGAGGCAAAATCGGAATTGAAGAGAATTTAGCAGGGAAGAAATAACCAACATGATACTCAATATGAATCAACAAAAAAAAAATGATTGCAAGGCAGGGAAACAATGAACGACACACGAGCTGAAATAAGAAGGGATCAACCAGGCAAGTAAAAGATTAGAGATTGCTTGCACCGAAATCAAAAGAATATGGGTACGGAAAGAATAAATTTGTACCCAATAAGGAATCAACAAATCAGGATGACTGTAAGAGATGGAAGGGAGCAATGAATCCAAGAATTGAATATGAAGGGATCATAATGGATGGGATAAGACTTGTGTCCAGATTGAGTTGATTATCAAATTATTCATATGATTGCATGGCCTGTTTAATGTTGAGATAATCTTGACTGAGTCAAGCTTGTCTAATGTATTAGTTAACTAACACATTAGCCAAACCTGATCTCTGATACCACTAAAAACCTTGTCACGCACCGCTTCCCAAAAACACGGAATACAACATTCATTGGAATCAAGAATGTAACAGAGATACAACAAGTAGTGGAAATCCAAGAACTAGCTAGCAAGAAGGAAAACTCAAGTAAACAGGCTGGATAACAAATACTAACAGTGGAGCAAGTGACAAGTGAACATGTAGGGGTATCTAACTTCAAGTGATAGGCATCAAGTACAATTGTCAGGTAACAAGTCTCAATTCTAGTGTCAAGTTGTCAAGTACAAGTATCAAGTGAACAAGTATCAAGTTCAAGTTTCATGTATCAAGTTTCATGTATCATGTAGTCAAGTGTCGAGTAAGCATGTATCAAGTTCAAGTTTCATGTTTCAAGTCTCATGTATCATGTAATCAAGTATCGAGTAAGCATGTATCATGTTCAAGTCTTTAGTTATTACTATCTAGGTAGCACTTCATGCATCCATACTTTTACTACATGGTTGCTACAGTCAATACAATTTCGTTTAGGCCTAGTAATGGAGTCTATAGGACGGTGTACTCAGGTATCAAGTATCCAGCAGGCACGGTTCATGAATACGAAAATAAATAATAGGTTCACGAAGCAAGTTCGTGAATACTAACAGGTTCATGAATACAGCAGGTTCATGAGCCAAGTAACTCGCTCCATGAATACATCAAGGTGCAATAGGTTCATGAAACGAGTACTGGGAAACACGGGCCCCCTTCCGAGTACACTTACCTATATTGTCCACTACTATGGTCTTCCCTTAAACCCCGACTTATTAATTTTTATTAATTTTTATCAAGCAAGCATGAAAGTGTGCGAAAGAAGTCAAGAAAACATAATCATGAACATGGGACAGGTTTGAGGTATTTATATAGCATATTCGAGGGTCAACACGAATAAAAATATCACGAATAACGAAAATCTCAAATCTGGACAGCACGACGTTGCTGTACCAAAAGTGTGATTCCCGTTGCTATGAGATAGCAAATGTGGATCCGTCAGAATATCGAGAAACTAGACTCCTGTCCGGTTCCAACGCATATAATTAAGGTACGTAAAAGTTGTGGAAACATGTGTCAAAACAGCGAACTACACAGCTATTGTGTTCAGGAAGAATTTGTGATTCTGAGTTTATACATGTGAAACGGTGTTGAAATATTGATAATTAACTTTGAGATAATTTGGGAAGGTTCTATAGGGTGTCCAGCAACGGCATATAAAATTTCAAGTCAAACGCTTATTGTTAACATAGTTAAATTAATTTGCAAACTAAAGATGTGCATCAGTTTTGTGAATCTGCGACTACCGACACAGCAGCAGTAAAACTATGATATCTCCTAGACTGTAACTCGGAATTCGAAAATTCCGGAGACTATCGACATCTAGACATCTAGGGATACATTTACTGTTCAGGGCTCAGGTTCAGATTCTAAATTTAAAGGGGTCTAAATAGCAAGGAAATTTCAGGACAGCAACAAGTGTGAATGTCTTTCATGTATAAGTTGCATGATAATTGGTTGTTAGGCGTCTAGATTAATGTGTAACACAAATACGGGGTAATGGTTATCAAAACAGCAAGCAACGTTCATTTCTCAACTCAAATGGGTGCAAGATCATCACATCCAAGATACAACACATCTACAAATCTAGGTTTTCTTAATTTCATGTGTTCATGTGACTAGGAGACAAAATGAGCCCAAATAATTGTAAATATAACGACGAAGGTGTTGTGACTCTTAAGATTTAGGGATCGACGGTAAAATATTCAAGATCAACAAATGATAAGACAAGAAGAAGTCACAACTACGACCTATTTGCGGTATTTTCAATTAAATGCTTGTACTAGGTCAATAAATTCTTCATGGAGAATACTTGCCTAAACGACGGTGAATCCGAACACGAACCAATACGGGATGAGAATCCCGCGAAATGAAGCACGGACACGAACACACTCAAGCACGTGCAGTACACGTGCATAACATCACACATGATCAGATCTCCTACTCTGGATCGGCTCTGGACTCCAAAACAGCTACCACTAATCAGATCTGATCTGGGCGCGAATCTTGATAAGATCCAACGACTCAGATCAAATCGTTCCTTCCTCTCCTTCATAGTAACAATGAGCGAGAGAGAGAGGTGCAGCGCCGGCGTTAGCGTGGCTGGTTGGACAGGCGGCGGGAGACAGGCGGCGTACGTGCGACTGCGGCACGACCGGTAGCGACAGGCGCTCGACTGGGTGGCAACGACGATTGGGAGAGGTGTTGTCGCTGTCGTCGGCGTCTGGCTGTCACGCTGCACACGTGCAGCGCGGTGGGGCGCGACACAGGGGGAGGAGTCATCGGCTGAGGTGGAGGTCGTCGCGACGGTTGGAGTGCACGGGGGAGGGTGTAGCGACGCTGCTGGGGAGATGCGTCGGGGAGACTGAGGGGCTCGCATGGCGGCGAGGAGATGGTGGGATGGGTTGCAGAAGGTGCTGGGTTCGAGTATAGGAGGAGGACGGGAGAAAGAGACGAGCGGAAGATGGAGCTGCATGGGTTGAAGAGGATGAGGAATCGGGAGAGGGAGAGGTAGGGAAGCACAGTGGCGGCTAGGGTTTTCTTTTGGGTTTGTACAGTTGGGTAGGGTTAGGGTTAGGGTATAGGTTAGGTTTATATAGATAGGGTTATAGGGTTTGTGTGTTTTATAGGGTATTGGATCCATTAGGGAATTTGGGTTTTGGGTTATTAAAATCTATAGGGTTTAAAATCCAATAAAATAAATAATAGGATTTGGGGTTTAATTAAAAGATCCAATAGGAGAACAAAAATAATTAGCATTATAGGGTTTTTAAAATGTACATATAAACATACATCAAATCACACAATAAAATAAATTAAATAAGCATATTTGGGCTTTACAAAAATAATACTACTAATAATAATAATATTAAGATTTATATAACAAAATATGCGCTTATCAAAATAACACAACAATAACAACACATTTAAATTTAAATTGAGTAAAAACACAAATAACCGATCAAGTAGAAATAGAAATTAAAATATGCCATTATTCGAACAAAATATAGTTTTCGATTAGAAAATGCTTTAATAAAATATCTGAAAAAAATTTCAAAACAAAGTGAATTTATAATTAGTCAAAATACAGGAAATATTCAGAAAAATATGTATTTGGGAAAACAGGGCTTACAGTTACGTTTAGGCCTAGTAGTGGAGTTTATAGGACGGTGTACTCAGGTAAAACATGTCAGTTGTATCTTGTTCGAGATACGTGCAAACTTGTAACGTGGAACATGTAGAGTGTAAACTTGTAGCGTGAAACCTGTAAACTTGTAATCATGTAATAGATTCTAGAGGTGGCCCCCGTCAACCCTGACGTGGCACTTAGTTCTACGTGACACTTAGTTCCATATAACTTGTAATCATGGGAAACACGGGCCCCCTTCCGAGTACACTTACCTATATTGTCCACTACTATGGTCTTTCCCTTAAACCCCGGCTTGTTACTTTTATTAATTTTGTTAACATAATCATAATGCAATGAGAATGATGTCAAGATATGGACAGGGAACATCTAGGAATTATGCATGAAATATGTTCTAAGTCATGAGATGCAAAACATGCAGTTTAAAATGTCATACTTGGGTCTAACTTTTATTTCAAGTATGGATCAACAGTATTTTAGGGTTATATAAATAATATTGCAACTACAAAGTAATCGATGACATGTATAAAACTTAATCAAGAATTAAAAGATATTATAACAACATTCAAATTATTATCATGGGTAAAAATAATCATTCACATCATCATGTATAGTCCTAAGGATACATATATGTGTATTAATCGTGTTCATGTAATGCATGTGGCAACAAAGTATTCACGATCATATGTGAATACATGATCGACGGATTATGTATAAAACAGATTTCAATTCGACTTATGAATGCGAATTAGAATCAAGGAAATATACTTGCGGTATTTATGCAAAGAACTTGTACTAGAACAAATGAATTTGTACAAGAGATACTTGCCGGATTTGACGATTCCGAGGCGAACGAAAGAATGATGGGATTAGAATCCCGGGAAGGCACGTGTGCTCTATGTGCAAGCTAGCAATAGTGAACACGGCGCCCAATAGCAACACACAGGACACCCAACTCCAAACAGCAATAGTGACTCCACTTCTCCACAACAGCAAACCCCCCAATCCAATCCTCTTCACAAACACCATACACCAATACAATAATCCAATCCCCACACAACACTAAACATCAACAATCCCCAAACAACAAACCAATAACTCCAATACACCAATAGTGGATCCCAAGAGCCAGAATACCAAACACCAATACAGCCAACCCAAAAAGAAATACAATAACTCTGTCCTCTTCTTCTCAGCAACACAAGAGAGAGAGAAAGGGTGAACGATGGCGAAAGAGGCTCGGCGACTGGCGGCAATGGGAGAGAGGAGCAGCAACTGCGGGAGGTCGAGATGCTTCGGGGGTTCTCGGAGCGGAGACGAGGAGCAAGTGAATGGCGGTCGACTGGAGGAAGGATGGCAGAGTTGCTCGAGGATGGTGCTCGGAATCAATGGCGGAAAGGATGGCGGTGGTCGGAGACCAGGCGGTGGTCGAGCGGGAGGCTCGAGCAGAGGGGGTTGCGAGGTGCGGCGCGTCGACAGAGGGCGAGACTGGAGGAGGATGAGTCGACGGTGTGTGCGGTGGAGGCTCGATGAGGAAGACGAGGGGGGGTGTTGGGTTCGGGGTCTCTGTTCGCTTGGGTAAACAGAGAGATGGATGGAAGGAGACAAGATGGGGAGAGATAGAGAGAACGGGAATGGGCCTTTTTTTTCGAAACAGAAGGGGGGGAGAAGAAGACAGTAGTGGGAGAGATATAAAATAATAAATGTTTAATAATATAATAATAATAATAAAGAGGGGAGAGATTATAGGGAGGAGGGGGTTACGGGAATGCTGATTATTAGGGATATTAATTGGGGGGTTACTTGATTTAGAAGAGATTCTAGGGATTGATTGTTGGAGTAGAATTGATCTGGTCAACACACAAATAGGAGGGGAATTGGGTTAATGGGTTTGGGTTTAAAACAATTGGGCTTTATATTTGGGCTTCAAATTAAATAGTAAATAATACAATGTAGATCAAATCAATAAGCTTTAATTTAAATAACTAGATAATATATTATAGATCATAACTGGGCTTTAATAAAAATAAAAATAATAATACTAATAATGAAAACCCAAAAATTAATTAATAATAATAATAATAATAATAATAATAATAATAATAATAATAATAATAATAATAATAATAATAATAATAATAATAATAATAATGTTATATAAAAATATAGGAATTTGAGTTTAACAATTTATTAAAGTAAATCCGAATATTTTTGATTTGGCTAAAATATAAATAGTCGATATGAAGTTTAACTACATTCCTATGAATTTTTTTATAATGGGGGTTTAATGCGGTTTGTGC
>CM030364.1:261482439-261499653 GCA_017893485.1 Hemerocallis citrina
TGTTCGCAGAATCAGTCGACTGACATCTAATAACAGTCGACTGAACTGAAGAACCTTACGTTATTAAGTTTGCTTATTATAAAACTGATTCTGTTATATGAGTATAGAGATGATCCATATCCTATGCTCATAACTAGTAACACAAGAATCATTTAGGTTCTTGGTTTAATCAACTTGGAGAATCTAGATTTGATACCAACTTCTAGAGCTTTGAGTGTTTGTTCATTTCCATTGTTCCTATGCTTTCTTCAAGTGCAACTTAGTAGATACCATGCTAAATACTTAAGGAAAGAAATGAATTAGAGTAGATACCATGCCTAATTCTTGGCCTAGGGAAATATTAAATTTAAGGAGTAGATACCATGCCCTTAAATGAACAAACATGAGTGATTAGAGTAGTGTAGAAGTTAATTTAGCATTCGTGACTATAGGTAGAAATCAAGCCCAACTACTTTAATAGATATTTTGTGATTCAAATTGTGATTCTACTTGGTCTAGATTTTAATCTCTTTTCCTTTCCAGACATACTTTTAGAACAACACTTTATGATAAGCATTTCTGTTTTATTGATTAGTAAGTTATTTACTACAATCTCTGTGGAATCGACTCTTACTTTTCACTACGCTTCTATAAACGATTCGTACACTTGCGAGGTTTTAATTTGTGTCTAGTTTATCTGTTTATTTAGATAATTGAGACTGTACAACAGGGGGCCCTCTGCCCGATGCAGTATGGTCCCTACTCTTGGAAGCAGTTGGTTTGCTTCATTTTGAAATGTGAGGAGAAGAAGGTGCCCCTTAAATTGAAGTATTTCCGGGCCGTTCTAGGGGTGAGATCGCTTGGAGGTCAGGAGGGCATATACTATATATTGCCTCGCCCCCACAAAAAGGTGATGCACAGGTATCCAGACTCCATCAAGGGGTGTAAGGCTAAATACTTTGTGATCCGAAGTGAGGTGCCTTGGGAAATTCCTACCGTTTGGAATTTTTATAAGACAAACCACAAACCCCCGAAGAGGAGATGCTTGACGGAGGCGGAGTGGGTCGATGTTGAGCAGATCGTCGAAGGACACAGCATTGGCTGGATGAATGTAACCGAATTGCACTTGACCCGGACCGGACTGAGCCCAGTCGACCCTTTTATGTTTCGTTTCATTTTAATTTAACTTTCTGACTTCGTGTTAACATTCTCTCTTTTCCCCTGCAGTGATGGACCAGGCGAAGCTCGATGTAAGGAAACCCTTGATGGACCTGGCCCAGAAGAGGAGGGTCGAGAAGGCTATGCCGAAGGCGGGGTCCGCTCAGGAGGCACCGAAGGCCCCTCGGAACGGCCTCATAGGAAGGCGAAGTCCCTCTCCGTCAGAGGAGTGCCCGATCCGGAACCGAGTTCCAATAGCTGCAAGGTTGCTGAGGTTCTGAAGGCCGGGACCCCCTCCTTACGCCCCGACGCCCAGGCGATGGTGGGTAAGAAGGGGCTCAGGCCGTGGTTCCCCGACTGGTCGGTGAAGAAGGCCGATACTCTGGCAGAGGGTCCAATATCGGTCAAGGTCGTGGACAGTCTCGCCACGCCACACGACCGGGCTATCCTGGCGACCGAGATGGTCGAGACATGTTACATGAAGTGGGCTCAAGCCCATGTGGTGGTAGGTTTCTGCCCGTCTGTTTAATTTTGTACATAGTGACATTGTTTTCTAATCTTTGCCTATTACTCCTCACTCATAGGCATCCATGGTTGGGGTGCAGCTAAAGAGGTGTTATGAGAAAATGGTGAAAATGAGGCAAGGAACGTCGACGGGTGCTTACTCGAAGCGAAGGATCTGAAGACCGAGCTGACGACGGCTCAGGGGGTGGCGCAGGCCCTTTAAGCTGACCTTGCGAACGAACAACATGAACATTTTCGTTCTTTGGCAGAGGTCCGAGCGAAAGCGGCCGCGGAGTACGAGATGCTGTAGGCCGCAGCGGAGGAGGAGGTGATGGCTGCCCAAGATAAGGCCTATGATCGATCATCTCCACTACGGCTGGGAGCCGCCTGTGCTTCCGCCGACTCCCAGGGGAGAAGGTGACAAAGTGGAGAAAGATCCGACCCTCGAGAAAGAGGCAAGAGGAGCAACGACCGACGAATAGGTGCAGATCCCTCCTAAGATGTAGTTTTAATATTTTCTTCTCCTCTTTTTTTTTTTGTATTTGCCGAGCGCAGACTGGACACCGCTTTTTGTAACGATTTTTTGGGACAATCAATATATACATATATATTTTTGGCCGAACTGTGTGACTTGTTGTTTTTGAAAAGCTTGTTTTGAAAAGCTTGGAGTGAAATCTTGTTTCCTCTCTTTTTGTGTCAGATGGACGAGACCCTAGTAGCCGACCTCAATTCTGCCGAGGTCAGGCACCTTCGAAACAGGCTAGAGTTCAAGGAGACTGTCTTGATTTGCTATCGCAAATAGGCACGCAATCAGGAAGCTGCTGTAAGCTATTTATGAACAAGTCCAAGGAGCTCAGCTTAGAGGTGGCACGCCTGAAGAAGGCTATAGTCGATCGAGATTGGGGGAGTGTCGAGACGGCCTCGTCGATGTCCGATGCCTCCACTAAGCGGCCGACCTCTGAGTCCATTCTTCGTGAGGTCGTGGTGGAGAAGGAGCTGGAGATTCAGAGGATGAAGGTCATGCTCGGTACGGGCGGATCCTGATTCTGGTCTTTTGGGGGAGGTGGCCCCTCCGTCGTGGGTCCCTCCCGACCCTATATTTGGAAATGGCTGTAACGCCCCTGCCCCTAGCTCGGACAATTTATACAATTTAGAAGACAAATTATTTATAGTATAGTACAACTGCCCACCACAGGCTGCCTCTCAAAAGGTGGTTAACCGGATTGGTGACTCTTGATCATAGGCTATTATATTTATTAATATTTTGTTCTTTCAAATCTCCCGATATGGGACTATTTCTACTCACGTCTCCCGTTTTCTCTCTCCCACGTGGGCCCTAAAGGCCACGTCATCAAGAGCACACAGAGAGAAACATCAGTCTGTCTTTCTTCAAATGTGCAGGTGGGCCCCCCAGCAGTGACGTCAGCACCCAATCACAAGCAGCATTGCTGCTGTGTTTCTTCACGTGGGGCCCTCCATACTTCCAATATATTTACATAATTGTCATTCTCTATATACCAAACAACCACTTCATTTTATCAACATATTTTACTCTTTGAAAATTACAGGTTGTTACACAAACACCGCTTCAGAAATCAGCGTCCTCGCTGAGCACGGGGCATGCACAATCTAGTACAAGATCTCCTCTAGCCGATGTGGAATGGCGTTCCCTGATTCTGCGTGTTGTCCAGTCCCCTAGCCCACCTCAGTGGATTTACCGGGCTTCCTGGCCGCAACCCCGCTCCCTCTCAGGCATAACCACCACTCTGTACCCACACCCAGTGTCGAAAGTCGACTCTGATACCATTTGTAATGCCTCTGCCCTGAGCTCGAACAATTTATACAATTTAGAAGACAAACTATTTATAGTATAGTACAACTGCCCACCATAGGCTGCCTCTCAAAAGGTGGTTAACCGAATTTGTGACTCTTGATCATATGCATTATTATTTATTAATATTATATTCTTTCTCAATCCCGATATGGGACTATATCCACACACTTTACCTTTCTCAATCCCGTTCTCTCTCTCTGAGAGAAACACAACATGTGGGACCCTATTGCCCACGTCATCAGAGCACAGAGAAGCAAAGTCTCAGCCTCTCCTGCGTGTGCCCCCCCCCCCCCCCCCAGTTGGCGGCACTCTGCAGCAGCAGCCTGCTGTTGCTCATGCAGACGTGGGACCCCCATACAATAATTTATGAACAACCCCCCTCATAGGAAATCCTATGGGAGTAACTCCAATACTCTTCATATATATAAATTTATTCTTTGAAAATTACGGGGTGTTACACAAATTTAATTTGATTTCAGTCACTTTCGACACCGAGTGTGGGTAAGAGTGGGTGAGATGTATGCCTGAGATGGAGCTAGCAGATGTACAGGTATGCCAGAGAGGGAGCGAGGTTGCGGCCTGAAATAATGGACAACCCACAGAATCGGGGTACGGTGCAGCTAGCAGAATCAGAGTACTCCACTCCACATCGGCTAGAAAGGAGATCCTGCACTAGATTGTGCATGCCCTGTGCTCAGCGAGGACGCTGATTTCTGAAGGGGTGTGTGTGTAACACCCCGTAATTTTCAAAGAATAAGTGTATATATATATATATATATATATATATATATATATATATATATATATATAGTATTGGAGTTACCCCCATAGGATTTCCTATGAGGGGGGTTGTTTATAAATTAGTTTGTGGGGGGTCCCACGTCTGCATGAGCAACAACAGGCTGCTACTGCAGAGTGTCGCCAGCTGGCGGTGGGGGCCACACGCAGGAGAGGCTGAGACTTTGCTTCTCTGTGCTCTGATGACGTGGGCCATAGGGGCCCACGTGCTGTGTTTCTCTCAGAGAGAGAGAAAGGGATTGAGAAAGGTAAAGTGTGTGGATATAGTCCCATATCGGGATTGAGAAAGAATATAATATTAATAAATAATAATGCCTATAATCAAGCATCACCAATCTGGAGGGCGGACCCACTCGGAGGGCCTTGAGATGGCCTGTGTAAGCCCAAAAAGCCCCCAGAGAAACACTTAGGCTGGGGAAAAAACTTTTTAATAATCCATATTGTACTGTGGCCTTTTAAGGCGTTATGATAAATAAAATTTATTTTTCTGACCCTCCTTAACTTGTTTTTAAGAGCTAGCGTCGAGGGGTCGGTGTTTTTCGCTGTAGGTGAGGGCCGTGAATCTTAACGAAGATTTTGGGTACCAGGATCAGCTGAAGTTAAAGCCGAACGTTTAATACTTGGCTCATTTTGATGAATCCCCCCTAGGTGCTTGAGTTCCAAGTCGAGGGCTAGGAGTTGAGAGATCGAGGAATCCTTCGTGGGTGCTCGAAGTCTGTACCGAGTGTCGAGGACGTGAGCAGGTGTAGTCCGAGCCGAGGGCTAGGAGTTGAGAGATTGGGGAATCCCTCGTGGGTGCTCGAAGTCTGTGCCGAGTTGAGAGGACATGAGCGGGTGTAGTCCGAGTCGAGGGCTAGGAGTTGAGAGATTGAGGAATCCCTCATGGGTGCTCGAAGTCCGCGTCGAGTGGTGAGGACGTGAGTGGGTGTAGTCTGAGCCGATGGCTAGGACTTAAGAGATTGAGGAATCTCTCGTGGGTGCTCGAAGTCCGCACTGAGTGGCGAGGACGTAAGCGAGTGTAGTCCGAGATGAGGACTAGGAGTTGAGAGATTGAGGAATCCCTCGTGCGAGCTCGTAGCACATATCGAGCCCCCCCTCCTCCCCGTGCACTTGTGAGAAATCTAAGGCATTGCTCGCAGCGCGTGTCGAACGTCGAGCCCCCAAGTTTTTGAGAAATCTAAGGTGTTGCTCATAGCGCATGCCGACTTTCGAGCCTCCCATCTTGTGAGAAAGCTAGGGCGTTGCTCGTAGTGCATGCTGAATGTCGAGCCCCCCAGCTTGTGAGAATGCACAGAAATTTGAACAAAACAAAAAGGGGGGAAGAAACAAAGATTACACTTTAGTTTTTCTACTATTTTATGTTTAAACAAAAAGAGGGGCACGTAGTGCCAATTATAGGGGGTCGGTTACATAAGTTCGATTACAAAAAGAGTCTAGTCCTCCCCTTCGAGAAACTTGATGAGGGGCTCCGCGTTCGAGGGCCTCTTCACTATCTTGTACCCCAGGTCTTCGAGTCGGTACGTGCCGGGGCGTACCACTTCGGAAATCCTATACGGGCCCTCCCAATTGGTGGCCAGCTTTCTCTTTTTGCTGGGGTCGGATACAGCTAGTTTTCTGAGTACGAGATCACCTTGCTTGATGTCGAGGGGGCGGACCTTCTTGTTATAAAATCTCTTGATCTGTTGTTGGTATATGCTTCTTTTGACGACGGATTTTTCTCTGACCTCGTCGATTAGATCCAAGTTGGCTCTGAGGTCCGTTGAGTTGGTCTCCTCGTTGAAGCCCATGATCCTGGGTGAAGGGAGCCCGATTTCTAAGAGGATGACTGCCTCAGTGCCGTAGGTTAGGTTGAATGGTGATTTGCCCATGGGGATTCTCTGAGTTGTCTGGTGCGCCCAAAGGACGCTCGGTAACTCGTCGACCCACATTCCCTTGGAAGAATTATCCAAACGCTTCTTGAGTCCGTCCAGGATTTGGCGATTCGCATTTTCTGCCTGGCCATTTGATTAAGGATGACATATCGATGAGAAGTGCTGCTGGATGCCGATGTCTTCGCAGAATTTCAGAAAGTTCTTACCCGCAAATTGGGTTTCGTTATCGGTGATGAGTACCTGTGGGATCCTGAACCGACAGATGATGTGCTTCTAGAAAAATTGTTGAACTTGATGCTCTGTGATCGTGGCCAGGGATTCTGCCTCGATCCACTTGGTGAAGTAGTCGATGGCCACCACCAGGAATTTTCTTTGGCCCATTGCTTTCGGGAAGGGGCTGATCAAGTCCATCCCCCACATGGCAAAGGGGGTCGGACTGGGCAGTGTGTGGAGGTTCTCTTGTGGAAGCCACTTCACCGAGGAAAATCTCTGACAGGGGCCGCACCTTTTGACGAGGTCCTGGGCGTCTTGTAACATGGTCGGCCAGTAGTAGCCGTTGTTTAGGGCTTTTCTAGCGAGCGACCTGCTCCCATTTGGCATCTCCTGATTCCCTCGTATAGTTCCTTCAACGCGTACTTGGCCTCATCGGGGGCCAAGTAGAGAAGGTAAGGTCTTCCGTCTACCCTTGTGTACGAGCACTTGAAGAGTGTCTCGTTGATTATGATGAATCTCTCTGAACGGATTCTGGTCCTTCTCGCCTCGATTCGGTCTTGAGGAAGCTCGCCCTCCGCCAGAAACTTTTGGATGTACGATTGAGGCTCGATAGCAAGGCAAAGGACCTCGGGGAGGTCGATGCTAGGCTTGAGTAGAACTTTGATTAGGATGGTGCGGTCGAGGCCTTCGAAGGACAATGAGGCAACCTTTGACAAGGAGTCAGCCTCGGTGTTTTGCTCCTTTGGGATTCGTTTCACCGAAGTGAAATCGAAGGCGGTTAAGAGTTGTTGGACTAGCGCCAAGTATCGGACCATCCGAGTGTCGCGAGCCTCATACTCCCCTGTGATCTGGTTAACCACGAGCTGGGAGTCTTGCTCCCGCCTTATGTGCCAATGTAAGCCCTGCGATCATTTTCTCATATTCTGCCTCATTGTTAGAGGCGGGAAAGTTCAGGCGTAGGGAATACTGGAGGACGAAGTCGTCGGGACCTTTGAGGATGGCCCCTGCACCGCTTCTGACTTTGCAAGACGAGCCATCGACATAGACTTCCCAAATCGGATCCCCTTCCTGAATTTCGGAAGGTTCGGAGATGGTGCAATTCGTGATTAATTCGGCGAGAGTCTGCCCTTTAATGGCTGTCCTAGGTTGATAGCTAATATCGTACTGGCTCAGCTCGATCGACCACTTGACTAAGCGGCCAGAATTTTCTGGCTTGTGGAGGACGGTCTTGAGGTGCTGGTCCGTAAGGACCTGGATTGAGTGGGCCTGGAAATGAGGACGGAGCTTCCGTGTGGCCATGACCAGGGCATATGCGACCTTCTCCATCTTTGCATAGCGGGTCTCAGCCAAGAGCAGGAATTTACTGACATCGTAGAGAGGCTTCTGAACCCCTGTCTTCTTCTCGAACCAGCACGGCGCTGAGCGCGTTCTCCGAGGCTGAAAGGTAGAGTAAGAGGGGTTTGCCCTGGCTCAGGTTTGCTCAGAAGTGGGGGGGGTTTGCGAGGTAGGTCTTTAGCTGGCCAAACACCTGTTGTTGAGAATTGCCCCTTTCGAAGCCTTTCGCTCCTCGCAAAGCCTTAGTGGAGTGACTTCTCTCCAGACTTGAAGAGGAAGTGGTCAATGGCCGCTAGTCTTCCCGTGTGTAACCCTCGTTCCCGTTTATACGGATTGATATTTTTCCTTTCCTGTATTCTTGTATTTAATTTTCCTATAAATTATTTTATTTTTTTGAACTGATTATTACTTTTTTACTACTACTACTACTACTACTACTACTATTGTGAATCCCAATTTTATATTCATTATAATTACATTTTTATGAACATATAACTTTAGAACCCGAGCTTATATTCTTTTTATTCATATTTATTATTATTGGTGAAGACCAAATGTAAATCCCAAGTCTACAACCCAAACCCACATTTATATACCCAACCCGTTAACCCATTATCCTACCCTACCCAAATTCAACTGCTTGGATACAAATCCCCTCACATTCCCCCACTCTTCACAATCATGCAACCACACACCCCCACTCTCTCATAACTACCCATTATTATATACTAGCATTATACACGTGCTGTGCACGTGAGAAAAATTGGGGGATGAAAAGGGTAAAAAAAATCTGTCAGCACGTGCGTTGCACGGTTTGGGTTAAGGACTAAGGCCTTCTCCCATTATAGTAGTAGAGATATTATATTTAATATCTTATATAATTTTATTAAAACCATCTCCCTCATTGTCTCTCCCGTCCCGTACTCTCTCTCTCTCTCTGTTTTCCCATAAACGAAACAGAGCATTTCCCTCTTCATCTTCCTTATCGAACTCCCGACCCCTACTCCTCGTCTCCCTCACCCTGAGCATCGCTCCTGCCTCCACTGTCTCCTGCACCTCCGTCCTCGCCCCGCCGCAACGCCATCAAGACCCCCGTCAGCACCCATCTCCGTCGAAGACCCCGAACCCAACACCCTGCTTGTCGAACTCACCCCCTGCTCGTCTTCCTCACCACCATCGAGCTTCGCTCCACCTCGTGCTCACCACCGCCTCACCACAATCGCCATCCCCTACCTCCAATCGTCACCTTCTCCTCCGTCGACCTCCAGTCGCCATCCCCTACCTCCAGAGTCTTCATCCTCTTGCTGAAATGCTGTCTTCCTCCATCGTCCCGCCATTACCTAAACTCGAGCTCCTCCTCATCGTCGAGCCACGTCAGCCGTCTCCCAGTCTCCACCGTCACTCGCTCGCCTCCCGAGCACTCGCAACCGCCAGCGACCCTGCTGCCAGCCACCCTGTTTTGCCATTGCCGATCACCCTCGATCTCCTGCCACCTCACTTTCCTGTTGAGCCTCCTCGAAGCCCTGTTCCCCCTTGCCTTCATCCCGCTTGACTGCCTCATCGAACGCCTTCGTTGCCGAAGCCCAACTCCCGCTGCGACTTCTCTTCCACCTGCAACCTTCCACCTCCATCATCACCACCTCCACCCTGCCATTTACCGCATCACACCTTCATTGCCGCTCAACCCCCTCGCAGCAACCCTGCCGCTGATCACCGCCCATCGCAACTGCTAATCGAAGTCGAAGTCAAGCTGAGATCACTGTTTGCTGTTCTGGTAGGGGATCCCGTGTTTGCTGTTTGCCTTGCTGTTGCTGTGTGATTGGGTGATTTGGCCGTTTGCTGTTTGGGTGGATCTACTGTTGCTGTGTGATTGATTTGTTTGCTGTTGGTCTTGTTGCGGTTGCTCTTGCTGTTGTTACGTGTGTGCACATGTTGTTCGTGCGTTATACGTGTTACTGCCGCTGCCGGGAATCTCGTCCCGTTAACCTTTTAATATTCAGAATTGTCCCCTAACAGGAAAGCATCTCTTGAAATGATTTTTATTGTTCTAGTTCAAGAAAACACTTCTTGAAGTCCGACAAGTAGTAATCAAATTGAATATCACATTTAATTGAACTCCGTTGTTTCTTTATTGTATAATGTTATTGATTCATAGTCGTCTTATCGTGCCATTGCTACTAAAATAAGACTTGAACTGTAAATTTATTGTACTATTGAACATTCAAATATACTGCATTGTCATTTGCTTGACTTTGTACTGAGGTTTAGACCCGGTTCCTGACACAAAAACTTAAAATCTTGCACATAGAAATTGTATACACTGAGTCCATAAATTGTTATGTTTTGCATATAAACCCGTATTTTCCATATTTAATGATTTGAACCATGTATATTTCATGTATTTCACAGCCTTGATATTGCCTTGATATTGTATGGATACCATTGTTCTCATTGACAGTATTAATTGCATGTTTATAACTGATTGTTAATAAAATGATAACAAGCCGGAGTAATAAGGGTCGACTTGGTAGTGGACAATATAGGAGAGTGTACTCAGAAGATGATATTGGTCACAACCCACATTGTTTATTGTTATCGGTCATATTGGTCATCGATTGATTATGGATTACTGACTATAGTATCCCGATTTATCATATATTGGTTATCGATCATCAGTCATCGGTCATTGGTCATTGGTCATTGTTCATTAATATTGCAAGACCCGAGTATAGGACCCTGTAGAATTCACCACTATAGTAAAACGTTCACTTGATTGTATGCATCCGAACCTGTGGTTTGGGACGCAGGATTGCGTGCATTAGTTAGGATTGATAAAAGACTTATAGACATAAATGAACACTGAATATTGACACTAATACTGAATATTGGTTATTAAACACTAATTCCTGATTCCTTAATTATTGATTATCAACTTTTGATTTTGTTATCGTTTATCATTTATTGACTCTGATATCGTTCCAATTTCTGTTCTTGTTATATAGTCCTTTATTTTCTATTTTACTACTTCATACTACTTGTCGCCCATAGCTTGCTCTAATGGGCATATTTTTTCCCATCTCTAGATAATGAGATTACAGGTATCATGAAGGGAGAAATTGAAGGACTTGGAGAACTGATGTACTAAAGATTGGAGTGGAATTGATAGTCATAGTTATTTTATTCATGTTATTTTATTTTCAGCATTGTATTACTTTTGTACTTTATATCCCGGGCTTTGTTGACCCGTAATTGTTGCTTATTTCTAGTTGTTGGTTATTATGTTGGACTACTGTATATTTTATCTCAGTAATTGTTTATGTAATTATGTTTTTCTGCGTGGTTGTGATTATTCCTTTTTCATATTATTGAGTTAAGATTGGTACAGCTTATGGATGATGTTAATATCATTCGCTGGGCCTTCGTCACGGGCTCGTATTCCATATTTTGGGAAGCGGGGCTTGACACTGTGAGCCATTGAACCTCCTTAATATTCCTGGGAGGGGCCATGTCGATTATGGCCTGGATCTTCTCGGGATTCGCCTCTATGCCACGCTGGCTGACGCGATTAGCAGGATTGAGCCTCATATGGTGGGACCAAAGGATGCCAAAGGCTTCCTCAAGGTCAGCCACATGATCCTTCCCTCGTCGAATCTTGAAGAGCATGTCGTCGACGTATACTTCCATGTTACGACCGATTTGTTCTTTGAAGACCCGGTTGATGAGTCTCTGGTATGTGGCACCAGCGTTCTTTAGCCCGAAGGAGCGTTCTTTAGCCCGAAGGACATGACCCGGTAACAGTAGAGATCTTGGTCGGTTACGAAGGACATTTTGGCGATGTCTGGAGGGACCATTTGGATTTGGTTATAGCCTGAAAAAGGCATCCATGATGGTCAGTAGCTCGTGACCCGACGTTGCGTCGATGCTTGGGAGAGGGAAAGGATCTTTGGGGCACGCCTTGTTGAGGTCCGTGAAGTATGCAGATCCTCCAGTTACCGCTTGCCTTCTTTGCCATCACGACGTTAGCCAGCCATTCGGGATAAAGAATCGGACGGACAATAGTTTGTACACCTCCACTTTTACTGCATGTTGCCTCTCTATGGCGAACTTGCGTCGCTTCTGATGGATCGGCTTGGAACCAGGGTGGACGCTCAGCTTATGCATGATTAGATCCTCGGAAATCCTGGGCATGTCGGATGGTTTCCAAGCGAAGAGGTCAATATTGCGGCGAATACAATCAATGAGGGTCGGTCTCAGATTGGGGGACAGGGAGCCGCTCATACGGAACCACTTAGACTTGTTTTTTGCCTCGAATGAGACCTCCTCCAATTCGTCCTTGGGTTCCGACTCAGACTAATTTCTTTCAGGTTGAAGTTCAACTACATCAAGGGGGAACACCTCGCCGCCTACCACAATCATGTAGCACGAAGGTGCAGACTCTTGGTTCCCTCAAACGACACCGACCCTGAGGTCGGTGGGGAACTTCAGTTTCAAGTGGTAGGCCGAGGGGACTACCTGAAATGAGCAGAGGTCGGGTCAGCCGAGAATGGCATTGTATGCGTCCTTGACGTTGACCACCATGAAGTCCATTGATTTGGTCTGTATGATAGGGGTCGTCCCGGCTGTTACATCCAGTGTCACGATCCTCTCGATTTTGATGGGGATGCCTGAGAACCCGTGAAGGGTGTACCCGGCCAATTTTAGCTTCTTGCGGGGAGCTTGAGGTTTACAAATGCTTCCAAAAAAAGGATGTTGACTAAGCTTCCGTTGTCCACTAGAATTTGGCGGACTTCGAAGTTCGCCATAACGAGGTTGATGACGAGGGCGTCGTAATGCGGGAACCGGATGCCCTCCAGGTCTTCTCCGAAGAAGGAGACTGTTCTCCGGAGAAGGAGACTGTCCGCTGCTCAACCCGGGGGGAGGGATGTTCGCGGACAGAATTTACTTCTCGTAGTAAGGCCTTACGGGAATTGTTGGATTCCCCTCCCATGGGTCTGCCATGGACACACTGTAGGATGCCCCCCCACCCCCCTCCCCCCGGTCTCCTCGAGCTCGGGGCTCCTGCTCGGGTCTCCGATTGACCGTTCTAGGAGGAGGCGAAGGCCTCGGATTGCTCGAATCCCTCCGGTCTCTTGGGTTGGCTCGGGTGAACTCCCTTAGGTACCCTCGCTGGAGGAGGGCCTCGATATCATCTTTAAGGGCACGACAGTTGTCCGTCTCGTGCCCATTGTCTCGGTGAAAATGGTAGTAGAATCTCTAGGTCCCGCTTCTTGTTGTTGCTTGGTCAGGGAGGGCGTCAGACGATCCCTTTGTCTTTGATTTTCAAGAGGATGGTTGACACGTTCTGGGTTAGCAGCGTATATCTTTCAAAATGGGGAACCGGAGGAGGCCGCTTCAGAGCAGTCACGTCTTTCATGGCTTTTTTGGCGGGCTCGGCGTCGTCCACCTTACGCTTCCTTTTGGCTGTGGCTTCTTTGGTGCCCTCGGAGTGTGGAGCCTCTTCTGACCGAATGTACATCTCGACCCTATTGAAGAGGTCGGGGAAGTCGAGGGGTGATTTCTTGGCTAAGGAGGCCTTCAGTTGTTCGTGGCAAACATTGTGTCGAAAAGCTGTAGAAGCGACGCCAGTGTCGAGGGAGGAGACTGAACTCGCCTCGGCAGTGAACCTCCGAACGAACTCACGAAGTGGTTCCCCTTCTTTCTCCTTGAGATCCAGAATGGACGCGCTCGTCTTCTCAACCTTTCTACTGGTCAAGAAGTGGGATAGAAAGCTTGCTTCTAGCTGGTCAACGAGAAGATCGAGCTGGGGGTGAGCTTTGAGAACCATTTTCGAGCTGACCACACAGGGTAGCAAGGAAGGCGCGACATAGGAGAGGATCTGAAGCGCTGTGAATCAACATGAGGGTTTTGAACCCTTCCATGTGATCAGCAGGATCACCCTCGCTGTGTATGTCTCGAATTAGGGAGGCCTAAAAATTTTGGGGATCTCAGCTTCGAAGATTTTGGTGGAGAAGGGGGGTCGGTTCGCCTGTAACCTTGGCCTGGAATCGGCCCAACCTCGCCGAAATGGGCGAGGCAATTCTCCATCTCCCAGAGGCATCGAAGGACGGCATCTTCTTGTTCTAGTGGGCGGGTCGATCCGTGGGATTCGCTGCCCCGGGCTTCTAACTGGGGATAGGAGTTGTTCGCGCCTCGGTCTTGGAACCGCCTCGGATTGCCTGGAGGACTGTAACCCCTGTTTTACATTTTTTGTATTTTTTGATGTATTTTTCTTTTTGGGTATTTATTCATATTGTACTCTTCTGTTCTTTGTTCTCAATAATCAATCTATCTGCTTTGACTTTTGACTCTATTTTGTGGCCTTGAATATATCTTGATTTGACTTAAATTTTTTTGTCCCAATTTATTGTCTCCGATTTAATTTATTTTGCTCCAATAAATTGTTGTTCATGTCCCATTTTATTCATTCATTTTTGTTCCATCTCTTTATTGGATCTTTTTTTTATTGATAACCCCATAACCCTATTGGATCCACTACCCCTATACACCCAATACCCGTTAGCCCATACACTTACCCGTACCCACCTAAACTCTAATATCTCTACCTATATATTTACCCTACTGTTCAAACCCTATTATACAAGACCTTATCAGCCGCTATTTCACCCTGTCATCCCCTACCTCCCATCACCCCGAGTCCCCGACCTCCTGCTTCCCTAACCCATTACCCCGATCTCTCTCCACCCCATGTGCTCCCTGCCTAACCCCGACGCCACCACACCAAAGCTAGGTGACGCCCCCTCCTTCCCTGCCTTTTTTCCCGAAGGCAGCAACATCGATCTCACTTCATCCCGATCCCCCTCCGGCGCCCCTGTCGCCTTCAACCATCACCAGTGAAGCCCGACCGGTAACCAGCCTCCTTCCGCCCTCCCTTATCCTCCTGTTGCATCATCAGCCAGCAACGACAGCAGCAATGCCAGCCAGCGCCTCTGTGCCACCGCCAGTCCCCGTCTACTGTCCCATTGGCCGTCGTCGTCTTCTTATCCAGTCCTCTCCGCTACCCTCTCTTGTGTGCGTGTGTTGGATCTCGTGGGTTCGTTGTTCGTGAGTTAATCGTAGTTCGTTCGTTCGTTAAGTTCATGCCCGGGAATCCGTTCTCGTTATTCTCGTTCTTCCTTCGTTTCTGTCGTCGACTATAAGGCAAGTAACTTGTATATTTTTCTGTTGCATATACAATTACTAAATACCTCTTGTAGTATAGTTGTTTCAAGATCTATTCTCATGAAAACCCTGTTAGATCTTGTCCATATGTGTTAATTTTCTCGTAGTTGTCTCATTACACACACGACATGAAATAACTTAGAGATAATCACTTCGTGATGTATACATGCATGTTGTTCGTATGATGTCGTATGCTGGATTGTGTTTGTCATAGTATAACTTATTGTAGACTTGTTAAACAACCTATACCATGTTGCTTGGACATCTAGTATACCATATTTTGCATTTTGTTATGATTTGGATGAGTTTCATATGAACTAGTTGATTTTATGCATAAAAGATGATCTCTATTTTTTGTGTTACCCCGTTTTTGTTCAGTATTTTAGATCCTATTAAGGTAAGTAAATGAAAATTATTTGTAACGCCCCTGCCCCGAGCTCGAACAATTTATACAATTTAGAATACAAATTATTTATTGTATAGTACAACTGCCCACCACAGGCTGTCTCTCAAAAGGTGGCTAACCGGATTGGTGACTCTTGATCATAGGCAATTATATTTTAATATTATATTATTTTGGTTTACTTCCGATATGAGACAAACTTTATACACATTTCTCCTTTCTCTATCTCATCCTGAGAGCTCTCCCATCAACCAAAGGTGGGCCCAAGGGACACGTCACTCCTGCGACGTCCAAAGCAAGTAGACAAGTCTTGCTTCATTTCATGTGGGCCCCCCATACATGTAACACCCCGTAGTTTTCAAAAAAATATAGTATAATATATATATATATATATATATATATATATATATATGTTGAAGGGAAAAAAGGGTAGTTGGCAGATTGTATATATACTGGTTATAGTAATTGTGTTGAAAATGTGAATTAATGGTTGAAAGGGTTGACTTTGGTCAAAGGCCCTTGGGCTGATGACGTGGGAGAAATGGGTGGATCAATCCCATATCGGTAAAGCAATATAATAAAATAGTATATAAATAATGTAGCCCATGATCAAGAGTCACCTAATCCGTTAACCAACTTTTGAGAGGCAGCCTGTAGTGGGCAATTGTACTACATAGTATCTAATTTGTCTTATAAATTGTATAAATTGTCTGAGCTAGGGGCAGGGTCATTACAAATGGTATCAGAGCCAACTTTCGACACCGAGTGTGGGGCATGTCTTATAGTCAGGCGGTGGGTTGGCTGTGGCGATTCACCGGGACTATAGACCCAGTCGGCGGACTGTGGTTGCTTTTTATAATTAGTCTAACGGTGGACTCCGGGACTATATACCCAGTCGGCGGACTGTGGTTGCCCAGAGAGGGGGATAAAAGAGCAGATGCTCCACGTCGGCTAGAAAGGAGATCCTGCACTAGATTGTGCATGCCCATGCTCAGCGAGGACGCTGTTTTCTGAAGGGGTGTGTGTGTAACACCCCGTAGTTTTCAAAAATATATAGTATAATATATATGGATACTAGATTTTCCCGTGGGCACGTGCCTACGGCACGTCTTCGGAACGATACAAAAAACGAAAAGCCATGTAAACAATAAAACAATAATTATGTAGCTCAAGTTTGAATAGAATGACAATAATTAGTTTTAAATAAAAGTCTATGTTTCCATTAGTATATGTTGAAAAATAATTATATATGGGGGTATAAAATCTATCTTCTTAGATCTTTAAGTGTGGAAAATAATGAAATTTAATTGTTGATGAGATATTTGCTATTAAAAATTCTGAAAATTTACAAAACCGAAATCTTAAAATCTAAATTTCTAAGTAAATAAAGAAAGAATGGGATAGAGAGATAGAGAGAGAGAGAGAGAGAGAAAGAGAGAAATATGAAAAAGTAAAGAGAGAAGAGATAGATAGTAATAAAGTAATGAGTTTTTTAGGGGGAAAATTTGGTTTTTTGGTTTAAAATTTTGGAGGGAAAATATGTTTTGTGAGGTTTGATATGGGCCTTTGATTTTGGGGGGATTGATTGTGAGCCATTTGATAGCTTTCTTTGTAATTAATTAATTATATATATATATATATATATATATATATATATATATATATATATATATATATGGGAAATGCTCTATTGAAAACGTATTGTAGCGTGGACAAATTGAAAACAACCCTAGGCCGCTGTTGGAAACAACGTCCTAGGTTATAATGCATTATATAACCTAGGCCGTTGTTTCAACAACGACCTAGGTGGTTTTCACGTGTTTTCACAACATTCGCGTTTTCAATGGAGCATTTCCCTATATATATATATATATATATATATATTCTATCTAGGTGACACT